>JAWNLY010000071.1:0-147500 GCA_035042045.1 Drosophila melanosoma | reverse complement strand
AAATAATAAGAATAAAAGTTACCTTTAATGAAAATAATATATATATATATATATATATATATATATATATATATATATATATAAATGTATTAAGCTAATTTCATAAATATTTCTTAGTTTGATTAAAATATGCAACGTTCTATTGCAGTCGTTTCACTCTTGTCCACAAGGTACTGTTCCGAATAAATTTCATTCAGAAAATGTCTCGCGTCTAGTTTTTAACAGTGGATAACCTCGGCTACAGACTCGAAAACAAAACTCGACCTACACAGAACTACATAATGACCTAAATTGGCAGACCTGATGGTTATGGCAGAGACTTACCCGCCCATCCTGCAATGGGCCTGTACTGATTTTATTGATATATCGTCCATAAATTGGTAAATTGATCAATCGACTTGATGCACCCGGCAATGCTCCACAGAACTTACTCTTACAATATAAAAAAATTTTTATATTTTTTAAAAAATTCTCAAAAAAGTTGCCGTTGGGTGGCGCATTATTTTTCATAAGACAATTCACTTTTGAATTTCAATAAAGAATCTTGCCAAATTGCAAAAAAAAAGTATATCAAATTATTATTACAATAAATTATTTTTGCGTTTGACACTTAGTTCCTATCCCATCCTATTAGAGCTCTAATATAAGTAGTTGATACAAGGTGGGTTTTCATCAAAAATTGTAATTAATATAGAATTATATATAAATTTTGATAAATATATATAATAAATATTACAGAATAATGAAGTGGCAGAATGTACGAATATATATATATATCTATATTAAATAATATTTAAATTACAAACATTTATCAACATACATAATTACTAAAAGAGTGGGCCAGTTGTGCATAAGCAAGTAAGAAATTATCTGGTAACTCGAAATCCCAAGTCAATATATTTTTTTTAAGTTTAAGTATAGCCCCAGTGTTTACAGGTGTTATTGCATATATTAAAATCTATATATTCGGTTCGGTAATTTCAATATTTGCAGAATTTTAAATTTGAACAATATGATAAATTTATCTTGTCTCATGCGTTTTAATGAATTTCTAGGAAAAGATAGAGCACCCAAGGATTGCAGCGATTTTCTGAGAGATATTGTATATTGTATATATTTTGAATATGATGTTGTAGAGCTCATGAATCGACTTTGCACTGACAATTTAACAAGCACCGATCAACATTTATTTATTTTATTTATTTATTATTTACAATTTGTAAGAAATAAATTCTTTTTTCAATAAAAGAAAACAATTAGGAGAATGGAGAAAATGGACTACCCGCTAAGCGACAACATTGAATTCTGGCATGCAATCGAAGATTATCTCGAACAACCATTAGCTTCGGTTACTCAATACTTCTACAACGACTTCGTGGATTGGGTCAAGAAAAAACACGAAATTCAATCAGATAATGCAGATATCGATCAGTTTATAGCCCATAAAATAATAAGCGAGTTACCCAACGAAGCACTTTCCACATTTTTCGATGATCCACGTGCTGTTGTTGTACTAAATGAGCGCAAAATAAAATTTTACACTCGAATGCATAAGGACTATGAGAATGAGATGAGTTCGGCCAAGAAGACAGAGCTGGACCAGAAAGCCAGGCAATTGGTTAAGGAGGATGAGCTAAATACTCTTGCCGATTTTTCTGACTGGATTTTGAATGAAAATTGAACTTTTAAAATGCTTATATATAAATAAATCAAAAAGAAACAAGACTGCTGCAGTCGAGTGGGATCAACTACGATATAACCTGTGCCCAGCTGTTAAATATATTCTAATTTTTTGGCCAATATCCCTTAAAAACGTTGTACCCAAATGGGCACCAAAGAGTAAACAAAAACACGAACTGACCCCAACTGATCCCAACTACAACATGTATACAGACATACAAACATATTATTTATTTATTATTACTATAAGTTTTATGGGCTCAGCCTACCCAATGAAACATCTGGTACACCCTAAAAATTCAAAAGGATGCCCCCTGGTGGAACTTCACATCGCATCTTTAACAAAGTAAAGGGAGACGAAGAGCGGGAACGGCACCTCGAAAAGAAGATTAGGAAACGGACGAATTATAGGAGCTTCTCTGGAAGTATCGTTGCTTTGAGGGAGCATAGCATCCACTTGCAAAATGTTTAGTAATAAATTTAAAAAAAAAAAATGTATTTATAATAAAAATATCAATATAATTATACATTTCGAGAGAGATTCGAAAGGATTGTGAGTTTAAGATCTTTGATAATAGCATAAATAATAAAATATAAAAATAAAATAAAATATTATTATAAATTGTGGCTTATCAACCCAAACTCCTGTACGATTGGCAGAATATTTGTTGGATTTAGAGCTTCTATGTCATTGAAACTCATAACATGCATTCCTAGGGAACTGCATCTTTTTCTGAATAAGGCGACACATTCTGCTAGGATGTGAGTTGAGGATACTCCCTCACCTTCACATAAGCTACACCCAATTTTTTACTCTAGACTCTCCTATCAGTCAATAGTCATAGTCAATAACGAATATGAATATATCACTTAAAGGATTCGGCTTCCTTGTAATAGTGCTTGATGGTCGATAGTCGACACAGATAAGAAAATGTATGCAGCAGATAAAATGAATTAACCTAAAAAGATAACACAAAATTAGAACAATATATTGATCCACAAATCACCAAGGTTTGCCAACTCGCGAATACAATGCGAATCTTAAATAATTGTACTGCATTCACTCCTTGACAGAAGTCTTTTGATATAATCACACCGAGATGAATCTGCATAGCTCTGAGTAACTATTTTCAAATTGGGCTGAGTATTATAATCGATCGTTTATTATAATCACTCAGAATATGATTTTCATAATGTTGCCATATGCTAGGTTTTGGGCTTTATCAACTCTATTAAACAATTATTACATAATCTTCTCGGTTTGACTTGATTTGCTTCAATTTAGTGCTCGAAAGAAATAGTTTAATTTTTAGCTTATGAATAAATTAGAGAAACACATTATTTGCCAGCAGAGCTGTTTAGGCTCTTTGTGGCCAGTGCCGAATGCTGAACACTGAGAAAAAATAAATATTTTATCATGCCCAACTATCTAATTCAACTACAAGCCGAACCATCCAGTACTAAATTAGAAATATATGTTTCAAGTGAATTTTGTTTTAAATTTCTATCTGCTTCTCATCTTTGGGGCACATTCCAGATTTGAGATGATTGATCTTGATTTCAGATTAAGTAATTTTCCTGCTTAGAATGATATATTTCAGATATCAAGCTGTATTCGCCATTTTAGCTTGCAGCTGCATTTGTTTTTCTCTGTGTGGTGGCGGGGGGATGGGGCATCGTTGCATGCAACTATTTATGGTTTTTGGCTGTTTGCTCTTGTGTCACTTAGCACAACCCGTTACACACACGCACACACACACACAAGCGAACCCACTCGCACAATTAACTCTTATTGAAGTTGGGAAAACCTGCTTGAAAATTAATTTGCTCCACTTGAAATGAAATGCTTTTGTTTAAGCTACAAAATCTGCTTATGCATTTCAAATTGTAGCACAATTTGAGCACCCAACAAATAAGTTGCAAGATATAAGCTGGCAGCTATATTTAATTAATTGATTATACAGATCAAATACAGCGAAATCAAAAAACTTAAGAAGCCTTCCTGCCAGCAACAGCAGATTGCTCTGCATCCTTTGCCAATTGCCTGGATTTCTCGAACAGCTCTGTCCTCTTGGCCAAGCTCATTTCACTCTCGAACTCCTTATATAATCGGGTGACATATTCCTCTTTGCGTCTATTCAATGCAGCAATAGACGCTGGGTCAGTTCGCCATTCCATGAATTGTGGGTCATTGGGTGATTCGCTGATTACTTTATCCATTATGATCTCATCTATGTCTGCGTTATCTGATGTGATTTGGTGTTTTAGCTTGAACCAACTCAAGAAATAGTTGCTCAATAATTCGGATAACCATTCGTCTGGAGTCTTCAAATAAACCTCGACTTGTGCCCACAACTTATTGATGTCATCAATGAAGTCTTCCATGCGCTGATTGGATATAATTTCAGCGGTTTCCTCGATTAGCCGATTTATTGAATGTTGAATCTTCATTAATTTCGCCGGATTATTCTGGCAATTGATGCACAGGAGATACGATTTCTGGTTGCCAAAGTGTTCCGGCGGATAGCCCCTGCAGCACTCCATGCAGTGCAAGTAATAACGGTAGCTTCGATCATAATTCATTTTAGTTCTGTCGAATTAGAAAACAATTTGATGCTTCAAAAAAATTGTCAACGCTCGGCGAAAAGTGCAAATAAATGAAAAATGCTGACACGTGCCGAAAATCAGAGTTGATTCCAACGAAATTTGATTCTAATTTATACAACACTTAACTGCATTTTACAAGACATCGTTCGAGCTGCCTAGAGAAAACAATGACAAAGCAACAAACTCACAAAACTATCGCATTTATATCGAATACTTTTAAATACTCAAAATTTGTACAATTATTTGCAAAACTAGTTGGCACTTTCAATATTTATATTAGCCATGAATTGTATGAGATGTCTCCAACTAAAATTTATAAATATAAATAAAAATAAATATAATATACAAATAAAATAAATAAATATAAATAAATATAAATATAAATACATAGACTAATTAGAATTGCTCAGTTGGCAGTTAGCTTTATCGGATTACTATATATTATAGCTGCTAGACGAATGATGTTTATATTATAGACAACTATTTGTTGTTTATTAAATTGTTACTGGTCAAACAGATTTAAACACAATTCATCCACATCAGAGAAGCAAATCAAATTTATAGCTTTCAGGTTAAATAGGGCATTTGGGAATCGTCATGGCCCAATTAGCTGATTTGTCTTGTTTATTTATATATTTGCTGCTGGTTTCTGCTGCATTAATTAAAAGCAATTTGATATTCTAAAGTCAGTTGGAGGCCATTTGATAACCTGGCTAGAATGGGGAACTGAGCAAATAAACAATTGAACAAATGAACAACTGATTAACTGAGCCAGAGCCAAATCATGAACAATATATATATGAACACTATATATATATATATATATATGTAGAATTGGAGCAATGACAATAATAACAAACCATAACAACCAAGCAACCAAACCAGTCCCGCTGTGCAATTAGAGAGGAGCCTAATATCGGTTGGATGGTGAGGTGGATGGTGGGAGTTGGGGTTTTTACTGTTGCTCGGCTTGTGGCCAATTGAGCGGCTTACTCGAATAACCGCGACGGCAGCGGCTTCATAAATAACTAATAACCAAATAATTGAGTTGACAACGCTCCATGAATAAAGATTGCAAATCACTACTTGATAGGGGATGGGCAGGAGAATGGAGAATGGAGAATGAAGAATGGGGAATGGGGAATGGGGTGTGGGGTGAAGGGTAGACGTGCTTGCAAACCACAATACTAATGAAATCCATTGACTTATTTGTACTTGTGCAATTTCAATATGTCTTTTTTCCTTTTTTTTTTTTTTTGTTCGATTTCGCTTGCTTTTTTTTAACAAATGTGAAAAGACAACGAGACAGCTTGACTAGCAGATACTCTGTGATTAGCTTTAGGCCAACAGTTGATTGAGTATATATATATATATATATATATATATATATATATATATATATATTTTTTTTTATTGCTATCGGCAATAAATGAATATCGATATTTGCAAAACGGAGCAGCCCTCGCATAAATTTGTTCAGAACTTTTGCTCCAAATTTGGAGCATGTTGCTCTAATATTCTTTCTACTATTCTTGAGAAATTGCAAGCGGTATTTTGGTATTTTGTATATATAAACTTATTGCAATCGATAATAATTAAATTGTGTTAGCCTGTTCTTTGAATTAATGATTTATTATTTAGCCAACCAAAGTTTGTGAATTCTTACTTCAGATGAGAGAATTTCGTAAATTTTTCAAGCATTGGTGAAGCGCTCTTCTTCCAAGATGGAATTGTCCGATTTAAAAGGAGAATATAATTAATATAAGCGCTTTTACATTCGGACTGTAAACATTAACATTATTTAAAATATTAAAGTGTAAAGCTTTGTCCCACTGTTAAACTGTTAATTTCAATTTCGAACTGCAGAAGAAAGCTTTATTTTTTAGCCGAGTGTTGTTTGTTAACGGCAGATGGCGCCAACAGAGCTTTTATGGCTTAACGTGGATATTTTGTTGAGATGAGCTGGGTTTTTTTTTGACGTTTTCTTATAAAGGGAAATTTCCTTAGAAGGAAATATTTAATGTAAAACATTTGCTGTTCAAAGAATTATGTAAATTACTCCCAAAAAGTAATTATATAACTGCATTAATTTATATACATTTAAGTCATATAATATGATAATGAATCCAAATGTTTTACCTGTTGCCTTATCGATGACTGATGCTTGTTTTATTTCGAACTAATTTTATTCTCAGAAATACTGGCTAACAATGAGCACAAAGCACTCTTTAATTTGAACCATTTATGTTATTTTTGTATTTTTAATATTATTTTTAAATTGAATTTATTCAGAAGATGTCACACTTCACTTCATACCTATTCAACTGTCCACGAGTGTATATAATATAGTTATTTTCAATATATTATTTATGCATATTATTGTAAATTGCATTTAAAGAGTAATTACATTAAATGGCAGCTGATCGCCGTATCAAACTCATTTGTTTTTATTAACGCATCGCCACGAAAATCACCTCACGTGCCACACGTGGCAACCAAACAACTGGGAAAACTGTAAAAAAAAATATACTAATAAAAAAACATGCAATCATCGTTGCAAATTATCTCGGAAAGTATTTAAGCCAAATGAAATTAACCCAACTTTTATGGTTTCATGATTAATCCAATTTGCTGAACGTATATATTTCCACACACAGGACGCGGTGGGTGTTGGTGAGGGGGTGGAGGGGGGGGGGGCGGTGCTTACTGCAGTTGCAGCCACAAAAACAGTCGATCGATCATAATTGCAAATTTATTATACACAACGGAGTTGCCCTTGTTATCCGTATTGTTCTTGTTGTCCTCTTTGGCCTCTGGTAATGCGTCCGACAAGCCATCAGCAGCAATCGAAGCAATTGAAGCAAACACCACATCGCGTTACTCACCCCTGCCCAACTCCACTTGTCGTATACGCAATCTGTCGCTGTCAAAACAAAAGTGTTCGACTGGCAAATACCCTGTTCCCTGTTCTGTTAAATATCAAGTTAAAAAAAAGTGAGTTAATAAAATCTGTGCTTAATGGTATGTTTACAGTGTTTATATATATTTTATATGTTTTTTATATAAATGATTTTTTACTGTTGCCTGTTGCAAAAGTTCATTTAGTCATTTTTAAAGAGTGCTGGGTAAGAAAGGTGCTTGCATCGGCTAAACTAGGATTTTGCAGGTTAATTAAAGCTTAGTGCAGAACTTCATTTTTTTAAATTTTCCCATTAAAATTAAGGCGCAGCTTTTTTGCTGCGATGTTTTTGTGATCCCAAAAATTACTGTAAATACAAGTCGACCGCTTTTATTCCCACAGAGCTGACAACTGTTAGTTATTTGTTTTTCCACTACTTGTTAACATGAGCTAAAATATGTTTACAACAAGAATAAGCTTTTTAATGTAAAAGACTAGAAAGTGAACTAAATCCTGTTTCAATGTTGAAAGCAAAACGCTGAGGTGCTAAATAAATTAATTAATTTAAATAAAGTAAAATATTTAAAATGTATTAATTCTATATATATTTTAAATATGCGAATTTTATATTTGCTAAAGTAAACATATTTTATTTTTAAATAAAAAAATATTTGTTATTATTAACGCATATTCTTTGACTAATCCATATGATAAATTTGTTTATATTTTATAGTAAATATTAATATATATAAAATACAAAAAAAGATAAAGTGCATTTTAATGTTAATCAAGTTTTTTTTTTTTTTTGAAAATGCTTGTTTTGCTAACGACTAAAGCCAAATCTTTAAATTTGTCATATGAAAAATTGGAGACATAAATTATAAAAGTAGCAAAATATTTTTTTTTGTTTTTCCCTGGTGCTTAATTATATTTCATAATTTTTCATAGAATCTGGAAATTGTGCCGACCATCTTATCAATTTGACTTCCTGTACGTCAATGATTATTTCAAAGTTTTAATGGTCTGCTTTGAGTTCTTGAAATGAAAGAAATTCAATCAATTTTCTGCTTTTATCTGTTTCGTATACATATTATTTTCTATATTAATTATATATTAAAAGAAATAAGAAAATATGTATGTAATACTTATTTATTTATTATTTTTTGGTTAGCAAAAATACTAAAAAAAAAAAAAAAAAAAAAAAAAACAATAAACAGATTTATTTATTTAATTAAACTTTCACCACATTTCCAAGAATAATTCAGCGGCACTTTAAAATATAAATTAAATAGAATAATAATATTTGTAATTATCTAAAGTTACATCTATTCCCAATCAACTGATAAAATGTTATAAATGGATACGCTTACCCAGTATTCCATTCTGATGCCTAATTCTAATCAGAATACACTTCTTCTGTTCACTATGCCTATTGATTAATTGATGGAGAGAGAGAGAGAGAAAGAGAGAGAGAAGCGATCATCTGCCACTCTTTTGCTGTGCTGTTTCTAGTCGAATACTTTAATTGCCAGGTAAACAAAAATGACTTCAGGCAGTTGAAATGTCTGTCTTCTTGGGTACTTTGTGACAATTGGTTTATTATTGATCTATAGGGATACTTATTAAAAATATCTGCTCTGCTTTTAGTGTTCCATGAATGATTAGGACTGACTTATTAGGTCTTTTATGACATTTAAAACAACAAATATTCAAACCACAACTAATTTTAGTTCTGATTCCTCTTCCGGAAAAGATGAGAAATTTATTTTAAATTATTTTTAGCTTTCGCTTTCTCATTCCGCATTTCGAATAACCTTCTTCTGAGGTATCTTATTATATTGGTAAGTACAACACAAATGTTTGAAAAATGCATTTAATTTACACGTTTTATTTATTATTTTAATAGCAATATCGATTCCAATTACATATTTAAGAATTAATATTTTGATATTCTTATCCGATTCGGTTAAAATAAGTTAGGATATTGGTTATGGGATGTCTTCAATTTGTGTGAATATCAAATAAATTAAACTCATTTTATTCATTCAAACATAATTCAAATAATTTGCTTTGCACTTTTCCAACCTGTGGCTGCAGCCAGAAATTTGCTATAAATGGAATCACAAAAATGTGTTATAAATGTACTTATAAAAACTAATCTCGTCAAGAGATAACTAACGACTTAAGAGCTACGTTTTAGATGAGAAGAGAAAGAGAACCGTAGGAAACCAGTTGACTTAATTTTTCGTGAATTCAAAATGCTAAATGCAAATGTAACTGATTTGGAGTTAGTCAAGCTTCAAACCTCGCCATAATTATAAGAAGAGGAGCACACATTAACATTCGCTGTGGCGCTCTCTCTCTCCCTCTCACCGTGTATTGCGCTCGCGCTGTTATTGAGTGCGCCAGCGCTATGAGAGTTGCAAGATAATAACATTTTAGCACAGTTATGCACAACTGTTAACAGTAAACATTGCTGCTGCTGCTGGAAGAAAAAAAGCAAATTTAATATAATTTTCTGTGATCAGTTTCAAAACGGGCCAAATGATCTGGCAAACTAAAAAAAAAACAATATTAAATGCAAAGGTGTTTATGTGTATAGTAGTGTGTGTGTGTCTGGGGGGGGGGGGTTACATGTGGTTACAGTCACGCGAATCTCCACGAATGTCCACGTTTTGTTTTTGTAATTCATATTTATTTGAGGGGGGCTTTATCTGTGGCCTTAACGTCGCCTTTATGGCAACAACAACAACAGCAACAACAAAAAGGAATAACAAAACGAGCGTTTCACAGTCAGCACGTCAAGCAGCTCCTTCTCCTCTCCTCTCATCTCCTCTCCTCTCCACTCCACCTCAACACCTCTTCACGCCCATAACCTACTCCACCCCGAACGCACACAAGCTGCTCTCGCAGAGCACATTTTCGGCTTTTAATTTCGCACTTGGGTCATTTTGTTGTTTGGTGTGGATTATAAGACCACTTCATATTCATGCAACTAACAACCAAGCACACACACACACACACACACACACACACAGTTGCTGACTACTTGCTACTTGCGGACTAGAGCAACAACAATAAGAACAATAACAAGGAACAGGCACAAAAACCAGCCGCCTTTGTATTTAGCCACAAAAAGGAGCCGCACAAAAAGAAGGCAACAAAAACAACCAAAACAAAAATACAAAAAAAAACACAAAAAAAAAAATGGAAATAAAATGCTGGCTTTCATTCAGCCAGCGACGACGTCAAGTGCAAGTTGACCAAAATGAAAGGCAAAAGGCAAAAGGTTTTCCATGAACGACAAGGAGCACAACAAAAAAAATGAGAAAAAAAAAGTCGGAAACACAAATACTCAAGCCCCTTTTCTCGACTGGGGCCAGGCCAATCCTTTCCCATGGCAAAAAAAGATGTGTTCGTCTGTATAAGTAGACAAGTATATCAGTTGAGGAGTTGAGGAGAAGGCAGAAATAAAACAAAAAGAGGCAACTGAAGTAACAACTTAATTTTCGCTGGCATTGCTTTTGACCTCTTCGTGTTTTGGCCATGTCTAGTCCAAGCAGCCGGTCAACCTTTGACGTTTGCCCCAATTGGGTTCATCAATCAGCGATCGAAGTGAATTTTAACAATGATATTGCCCGATGTAGGCCAAAAAAAACACACATAATAAATCATTCAAAATGTTTGCTTTCATCCAACAAAAACATTAAAATTCATCCAAATGAATGTGATAAATATATAAGATATATGCGTCATAATAATATAATTCTTTGATCCTGAGATTCTCTGAGATTGTCGCCCAACTTGTTGAGCTCAATGATTCTGACTAGTTGAACTTGTCTTGTGCTTGGAGTGTGATTAGATGGTTACAGCATTGAAATGGGATTAGTTGTATATTACACACAGCGCATTAGTTGGCGATCTGGCAACACTTGAATTAATCTGGGACTAGATATTTGCAGCAAACTCTCTGATTTGAATAGGCGCCACTATTCAGTTCTAGTCCCAGTTCCACTCTGAACTGTGACAGTCTGGCAACGCCATGGACACTTTGACTGGGTTTAGAGAATGCATTCCCCTTAGATTTTCCCGGCTTAACTTTATTTTACCCGCTGACAGTGTGGCAACGCCCTGAACATATATATGCCTGTTACTTCAACTGGGATTGGATGATGACTCCCCTTGTGCAGTACTTAACCCCATTATTTGAACCGGTTACCAGCTGGTGGCCAGTTATTTGTGCCCAATTTTATTGAGTTGTTGCCTGCTCTCAATTTGCAACTGTGAAGGCAACTAATAATAAACTGAAGACGCAACAATTACAACAGTTTTGACGGCATTTGTCGTCTTCTTTGTTGTTGTTCTTGTTGTTGCCTCCTTTTTCATTTTGGCCATTTTTGTAGCCCATTTCTTTTTTTTTTTTTTGTTTGTGTTCGTTTCCGTTTCCTTTTCCTTTTCTAATTCTATTATTATTGTTGTTGTTGTTATTTGTTGTATTGCTCTGCTTCTTCTGCAATGGCAACTTCTGTTTTTTGGTTGGCTTTGCCTCTATTTAGCAACATAAATGTCTGACCTATGTGGTGGGCGTTGATGTGCACAGATGCTTCCCCCCCCCCCTTCACCATCTCAACCACTAACTAAAATTTAATTTTTTTTATTATTATTTTTTTTCCTAGCACTTGCCTCGCATTTTATACTTTTGCTGCTTTTTCTTAATGTAATTTTTTTCGTTCTCTTTATTTTTTTTACAATTTCAAATCGGATAAAGGGTAGAATAAAATGGCTCAAAATTGGCTAGCAAAAGTACGGCAGAAGAGAGGATATATATATTAAAGATCAGAAAGTATTCCAGTTTCGAATTCAATTTGATTGAATTTTATCGATAACATATATCGATATGATAAACCCAGATATATTTGTAATCAACTGCTTAAATTGCTAGGAGTTCAAATAAGAAAATGGGGCAATTGCAGAAACTATTATTAGTTAAATCTATTCAAGTCATTCAACAGTTGAGTGCAGGGTATCTTGTAGTGGAGCATTCTCGATTAATGCATTTTAAGTTGTGTGTTTTTTTTTTATTTGCTTTTGATAATTTGTTGACCGTCACATTTGCCGCACATTTTGCTTAGTAGCAGCTGAAAGTGTCTCAATTTCTTTTAGACACCAACAGGACCAGCAGAACCCACGCATCCTCCCCATTTCGCAGTTGACTTTATTCATTTTTGTGCGTTCCCCTTTCCCCTCTTTCGACAGCTGCTACTTCTTGGCATGCCCTTTTCGCACACATCGCATGCATTATTTACTGCCTTCGAACTTCTCTACTTGACTTCCCTAACCTGGAGAGGAGTTCCTTGGCTACTATGCCAACTGGCAGATATCCCAATATAGCCTATCTCATTCTACAATTTTAGCTAGTTTAGTTTAGCTAAGTTTTTAACTACTTATATTCAAATGATAACGAAAAGAGTTAAATAAATACTTCGAATATCCTTTATGCCAAATCTTCTTGTCTTCAGCTCTAATTTTAAGTCAATTTGAAAAGAAAGTTGAGGAAAAGTTCTGGTAAATATCAACTTTCGTAGTAGCTTCTCCCGTCTAACATTTAACTTGATGTGAAGTCATATAAATGCTCATAAGTTGAGTTGAAGTGTCTATCTTCTTTTACTTAAATACAGATCAAATTGAAGTGTATTCAAGTGTCGCTCTTTCTTGGCCTATTATCAATTCTTTGTTTTGTTTTAATTACAGCTGTTGACCGCCAAAAACGCACACCAAAAAACACAAAAAAGAGAAAATGTCGAAGGGCAAACCGACTTCAGCTGTGAGTTACACTTCGGGTAACCCTTCCCCTTTTTCCCCGCTCCGTTCTTGAACTTTCAGTTGGTTGTTTTTTGTTTTTTGTTTTGTTTTCTTTAGAAAACCTTTTTGGCCAGCGCATGTATGTGCATTAATGAGGCTTATAGGCTTATAATAAGGAGACAGTACTCTCCATCTGCTCCTTGGCCTTCTCGCAAAAAGTGTTGCCCATTTTGAGAATCGTTGCCACATCAAAGGCAGAGCCTCACTCTACAGTCCCATTCCCATTTCCATTCCCATTTCCATTTCCATCCCCATTTCCATTCTCATCCCCATCACAATTTCCATCATTCAATTGTGGTCCCATTTTCAATGTCTATGCTGGTTCCATTTTTAGTTTTGAGCCGAGTGTAAGCTGAATTTGATGAGCTGCTTCCCAAACTCCTATCAGACGCTCAGCTCTCAGCTCTGCGGTTTTCCTTTATTATTACAACCACATTCACAATCACAATCACAGTCACAATCACAATCACAATCACAGTCACAATCACACACACACACACACATCCCATTGGTATTTGAGGTTACCGTCAGCTGGAAAACACAAAATTAACAACTTGTTTATTTTAATTCGATATTTTTGTTCAATGCAACCTTTTCACTTTTATTTATATCAAAAAGTTCAAGCGAACTTTCGAATCTACTTCAAGTTAAAAATCTAGTTTTGTTGATGTTTTCCTTCTTTTTTTTTGCTTGTGCCACTTAAATCAATTAGTTTTAATAAGTTGAAGAATTCAACAGAGGTCAGTATGAATTAAATAAAGTGAACACCAAATTAAAAATTAGAACGATTTTTTAAGTCGATTGCGGACTTGGGTAGAAAATAAAGAAAATAAAACATGCTTTGCATTCATTCACTGGAACACTCACTGAACAATTGGAAATATGGTGGATCGCAAAGTTTTTAGGTGCTGATTATTCTTAGTTTCAAGCCAGTCAAATTTTAAGGAATTAAAATTAAAAAAAAATTAATACTATATTATTTTTATAGTTGCTGAATTAGGACAAACCTTGCTAATATTTAGACATTCCCTGTTATATTTCGAATTATTTTTATAATCAAAAACGAATATCAAGTTGTGGATTGTGAGAATAGGCCTTGTCGAGGGACCGAATGTGAAGAACATGTTTAAGCCATGCTAAAAACAGTCGTTCAAATATACCTTTCCCCTTAAGGGAATTTATAAATATGTAAATATAAATATATGGCTTATATTGCATATAAAATATAAAAATCTGTCATCGGTTATGTTTGTTTATTAATCATTTAATATCATATATATTGAATATAAACAATAAGAGTAATTATCTCAAATTAAAGTAACAAATATTAATACTTTTTTAGTTATAACAATATTAAAAAATTTTAGAATCGGAAAGAAAAATCTGCTCAACATGGTAATTCGATAACAATAGCTAAAATTTAAAAATGAATAACATGAATAATTAATCATTAAAAGTGTTTCTCGATTGAAAAATTTCGTCTTGCATTCTTAAGGCTGTCTGATTAGAATGCTTTTAGATGTAGTTATTCCGATTAAGAATATATATAATATATATATATATATATATAATTCCAATGAGTTATCGTCTGGTTTGGCTGTGAACTATAAGCATCTCTGCTCTCTGCTGAAAAATAAACGATATTGTACGCTTTCGCTTGTTTGCTAATTTAAATTTATGTTTATGAGTTATGGCCGAGGCCGAAACCCTAAACCTAAAAGAGCCTTCGTCGATGAGCCGTATATCACGTATATTCACCCCCAGCTCAACAACCCTTTGCTTGCCACCAGAAGAGGCAACCGCTCACCGCAGTGGTTGCACTTGTACAAAGTATAATTATGAATTTTTGCCTCTTTTTGCTGCTCTTTGAGGTTAGCTATTAATTTTTAAGCGTATCGCAAACAACAACAACAACAACAACAACAATGACAACGAGAATACCACAAATTCATTACGCAAGTCTGAGATTAGTTTTCTCGAGTAGAATAATTGCAAACTCGGTTTTTAGATGCATAGCGCCAATTAGTTTTTGAAATATGCGCACAGCCTGAGAAATTTGATAAGCCACGACTCCAAAATGATTAATTGTTTTGAGAGGAAGCGAAACACATTGCGAACTCCACAATTCAAATATGTGCGACGCCAGGCATAAATATTCAGTAGATAATCGTAATAAATCTTGGCAAGAATCAAGCAATTGATTTTCAAATTCAATTGTAATATGCATATAATAAAAGTACCTCTAAGCTGGATATATTAAAAGATGTCAAAACTGACAATTTTGCAGTCTAATATATATGCGTATTTAGTTTGAAGTTATATGGAATAAATATGGTTAATATTTGATCTGCTAATCAGCAGAAATTAAAAAATTATTTAAAACATTTTGACTTATTTCTCAGTTTTACAACTCATTCAGCTGCTCAGATTTATCACTGTTACTTTGGGCATTTTTCGATATTCAACAATAATTAAGTTCTAGTTAAAACTGTCTCTGTTATTTCTATGAAATCAAATGCTTTTTCATTAAGTGACAAGTTACAAGGAACACCGAACTTTGGCCAAGAGGTAGAAATATTTGTATATATAAAGCTAAAAATAACCAGGAAGAATGCTCTTATTGATAGTGCCCGACTAGGAGATACCCTAAGCCCAGCTAATATTTATGTTGAATCAATTTTTTTTTATTATTAAATATTCCTTATATGAGAAGTTGCCTTGAGGCACAATCGCGCCCAAAAGTATTGGATCAATAATATTTTTAGTGATGCTGTGAAAAGTTGAAAAGCTGTAGCTTTTTGACTTTAATTTCAATTTTAATTAATATATATATACTTTTGGATTCTAAAAGAGAACACTTCGTTCATCATTTTGTGAACAGACGAACAGTTGATGAATGAAATGTTCTCTTTTGGAATCTTTAAGTATTCTAAATATAATATTTCTTTCAGGTTATCAAAATCAAGTCACAAATGCTCACAAGAGAGTAAAAGACGGGAGATATGATGTGAATTGGTTTGAAAGGAGCAAATGCAAAAGCGGTAAACAATCAGATTTATTATTGATGTCAAATATTTGTCTTTTGACAACTCATGTTTAATTTGAGTGGAACAAAGTGAGGGAGAAAGAAAGAGAGCGAGAGAGAGAGAGAGAGAGAGATATTAATGGGATATAGTAACAAAATGAATCAATGCAAGTGAATTTATTTTTATTGATTGGAATTCCCAAGAAATAAAGAAAAATCACAAAAAAAATATATATATCTGAATACCCAATTGCTGTATTTATGCTGTAAGACAGCAGGTGGGGCGGGAGTGGAAGTGGAAGTGGATGGAGGGGAGGAGAGTAGGGAACAAGGGAGAAAGCAACCAGCGAAAATGTGTTCAAATATTTATGCCAATTTTGGTTGGCTTTGTGCTGAGTCGGAGAAAATACAATGACTACAAAATGAAACTATTTGCGGCAACGCCACCGATTTATATAAGTATGTATATAGTTTTTATATGTATATATATATATATAGATATTTATATACATGTATATATGTGCATACATATATACAATAACCGAAGCGGCTTCACTGAATAAAACATGGGTGCAGCCAGGAAGGGGCATTGCAGACAAGGAACTCCAATGTTGGAGACGGGAAACGATGCTTTTTGACTTTTGTCCAACTAGAGATGAGAGTTTTGAATGCGATTATCAAATTTCGTGAGGGATTCACTGGAAAAGTAAACTATGAAAGACCCAAGCTAAGCAGTTAATATCTTAGTTTAATTTTTAATTTGATAAATGAGATGAAAATTGAATAAATTAAAGAAAACATAATTATCAATTTACCACTTTAAATATGGTATTTCAATGTTGATGATTTTTATCAAAATGATATTTAAATTAACTTTGAATATCTTGGTTAACAAAAAGAAACTCATCTTTCGACCGATTGTTAGCTGTGCAGCAGATCCCATTTGGCCAGCTCCTTTTCCTGACAGCTCGAAAGGTTTGTTTACAACACAAATCAGTTAAATGTTAATCAACTAAGAAACTTTGTCCTGTGACAATAACTCTGCATATTGTGGTACAAAGTAATTTTATATTATTTTATGACTAAATTTATTTACTAACATAAATATGAAAAATTAACTTATGATTTAATTAATTTTTAATTGTGTTTGACTTTAAGTCACACTATTGAAAAATCTATATTTTATTAGAAATGCATAGCTCAACAAATTCGATTTATTTTTCTATTTATAATTTATATGTTATTATAACTTAGAACTTATATATTTTTATATATATTTTTTCATGAGTCTCGTGCTCGTGGAGTACACGGGATCATCTCTTGTGCTGGGAATGCCGCTGCTGCATTGTGCTGGATCCTTATTTTCCCTGCTTGGATAATCATCCAGGTAGCAATGAATTTCTGAATTTAGGCGATACATTTTTGTGCTCTTTACTGGCGCTTTATTGAATCTGTCCCAGCTCAAATCTTAGCAGCGATGTGGATATGGATATGGTTATGGATATGGATATGTACAAGGTGTGCAATTACACAAAAAATACGCTTATTACTACAGCTGCTGTTGTGTTTTGGGTGTGTGTGTGTGTGTGATGCGTGTGTGTGTGTGTTTAGGTGTTCAATTATTTATAAGCATGCTCAAGCAATCGCATCATATTCAATTTCACATATTTAATATTCAACATTTGGTTGTAAGGCGGCAAGTGCAACCAAGTTCATTTGTTATTCGAAATGGGAGGCACGCCCCCTAGCCCGCCCACGCCCACCTGCCAATGTCAATGAGCCAAATTCAAGAAATGCGACAGATTTATCCTTCTTTATGTTTAGACCATAAATATTTCACAATGTTTTCGAAAAGTTGTTGTGACGCATTCGAGTTAAATTACAAAACAGAATAAAATCCCATATTCAAATGGGGCTTTTTTTTACTAGACAAATAGAAGTCAGTTTGGTTTTTTTTTTTAAGTTAAACCAACTAAGAAGTTTTCTTTTAAAATGCTATTTTGATATATTTCAAAAAGTGATTTTGCGTTCACTGAATTTTTTGAAAGTTTTGTTTCGATGCCTCATTACATGCATTTTTCTGGAAAACTCTTTTTAAATCATGTTTTAGAAATTTACCATTGACAAGAACTATTGCCCTGTCGAATGGTTGTTAAAATGACTGCAGGAGTACGAAAACCAGATGACAACTTGCTCAATTGCTTGTACATATTTGACAAGCACCTACAATATTGCTACACAAGTCTAACAAGTCTAATACCAAAACTAGAAGAGCATATTGGCTTTCTCATTTGTTGACTGTTTGTTTGTGCGTTTGGATGCAATTTTCTGTGAAACTTGAAAATTCAACTTTGCCGATATTGATAAGTCTAAAACGATAAAGCCATATATATCTCCCTGTAGAGTATATCGCAGTCGGCTATGCCCGACTATGCAATGCTCTCACTTTCTGTTTTCTTGCAGAATTCTTGAAAATTGCTGCTGCGTGCGCTGAGGTAAAAAGCAAAAAAATTAAGATGCGTTGCCGACCGACCAATAAAATGCAATGTTGATATAAAAACAAATTCACGCGGGTGCGACAAACCAAATGACAAGGACATTAAGCACACACGCACACACACACACACACACACACACACATTTCTCAAAATGTGTGTTTGTTTGTTTGTTTGTGTGGAGAGGGCAACTTTTGCAATGATTTCAACATTAGATTTTATTTGCACTTTCGTTGACATTTGCTCAGCCCAAAAACTGAAAGAGCAACACGCAACACGCCCCGTGGACAGACAGAACACACAGGACATCGGATACACACACACACACACGGGCAGGTTGAAGGATAACGGCTGTGTGGGTGGTGAAGTGGGTGGTGTGATGAGGTTTTTAAAGCGGCTACAAAATCTCCAAAGCACACTTGACTTAAATGTGCAGAATATGTGCTTCTGTGTGTGTGCGTGTGTGTTCGTGTGTGTGTGTGTGTGGGGGGGGGGGGGGGTGTTAGAGTGTACAGGTAGACACAAGGACTATTAGAAGGAGCAAGTGAATGAGATGCAGGCTGAGGCAATGGCTTGGCCAAGATACTGAGTCAGTGGAGCGCAAAGCATCGAGAGCTGTTCCCATTACCACAAGACAAGGCGAAGCAGCCACATATGACACTTGTTAATCCAACAACAACAACAACAACAGCAACAATAACAACAACAATAATAAGAACAGTAACAAGAGCGATAACAACAACAAATAATGGAATCAAAGGAGTGGCAAAGGAGAAACTCAACTCAACAACCGATGACGAGCAGAGCATGAAGCAATGCGGCTACACAGCGAGAAAGGCGAGCAGAGAAGAATGAGCACTATTCAAGAGAGCACGACTTAAAGATACCCTGTAAAAAAAAATACACTGATTGCATGCCCATCTTTCGATTGCTTCTGTCTAATAATTAATTTTAGATATGATAAATATTATATCGATTAAAAAAGAAACACTATTTGAGAAACATACCTTTCTGATGAATGATTTTAATCCTATTTTAAACCTATGATTTTTATCGATATCAATTAATAATTATTCTTATTGATTTGAAAAACATTTTGGTTTATTTGATTTTGAATTTGTGTTTTACTGTGTAGAAATAAAGTAAAGTCTACGCTAGTTGAAGACAAATCCTGTCAGGACTTTGCGACGCCTCACACAACTGGCAACAAAAACACACACAGAGCAAGTGTAAGAGAGAGACACAAAGAGAGAGAGAGAGAGATACATACGCATACCAATAAAAGGACCGAAACGATTTGGCATTTGGAATCCTCATTGCAACGAAAGTGATTTTAATAATAAATGAAATTTTTTCGGTTATTTTACCGTCTTTGTGTGTGTTTGTGTGGCTTTTTTTTCTGTTACAACAACATGCAGAACATGCCACACATGGAAGAAGATGCCAACGCTTGTTGTTGTGGTTGTTGTTCTGTGTAGGTTTTTTTATTCATGTATTTTTGTAGCATCCACAAAGGACTCGGCTTGAGGCTGTATGAACCGCCTGCTTGTCCATTTTAGTGGTACTCTGTGGGGACAACCAAAACGAAAATACCCCAACTCTTTAAGCCCTCCTTACCCCCCCCCCCCCCCCCGAATTGCAGCATCAGCAGAATCAGAGTCAGATCGGAACTTTTGCTTTACTTGGATAAATAAATAGTCGAAAAAGACAATTGTTTCGAAATATTCTAATATATTAAAGGGAAATGTTAAGTAAAAATAGATTTCAGATCAAACCATCAAATGCGAGTTGCAAATATTTTGAGCAGTTGAAGTCTTTCATGTGATGACCATATTGGAAAAGGGGATTTGCGATGCCAAGATGGAGTTGCTCCACTTCTCGCGGACCTTTGCCTATAAGCCATTTTTTGAGCTTATTAAACTAATTGAAAAAAAAGAGTGGTTCATTCTTAATTCAATTTGATGATTTTCAAATTATAAATTATAATTGTCCTTTTTTCGTGATGTCTACGACTATGTTAAGAATATATATTCTTGATAACCATCACAAGCCAATTTAACGTTTTCCTATCAGGTACTTGATATAATGTTAAGTTAAGTTAATTTAATAATAGGCTGTCAGACATATTTTATATTGTGAAGTACAGAAATAGAAAATTAAATTGCGATTAATTGAAAATGAGCTGAAGAAGTGCTTGAATTAAGTTGTCGTCTCGCTTGTTCAGTTTGTCAAATAAAGTTAATGAGCCAATTTTACGCACTATTCTGGCAAATGTGCTCGAGTGTCAGGATGAGTGGTGAGGGAGGGGATGGGAGGGGATCGAGGGTTAAGGGCTTATTTGTTAAGTACTTAAACAACAACCATTGAGCCACAGTTCGGGAATGCAACTCATTTTCGTTGTTAAGCCGATGTGTAAGCAAAAATCATCCTGGCTTTGTTGCAATTACAATCGCAAAGCTCTGAACTCCAACCTGCATGTTGTATGCTTAATGTTGTATATTGTGACTAACTGCCACTGCCACGACCACGCCCACGCCCACCACCATACCCACACCCACGTGCACATGTCCCGTGCCTCATCTGTAAATGTATCTGCATCTGCATATGTAAATGCAATCAAATTTGCAACGGTCATTTGGCCAGCCAACCGTCCAGGCCAATCTAACGGCTATCATGCGGCATGCGGCGAGTGGCATGTGGCATGTGGCATGGACGGCGCATTTATATATTCATAAAGCTGCTGCCACTGCTACGAGTGCAACTGAATGATGTTTACCTCATAAATAAATAACTGTTTAGCACAAATATATACGCAACACACATTACAACATTACTGTACTCTATTTGGCAACAGACAAATTACCAGCAGTCAAAAGGTACCCAACAATATCTTCAGATCCACCAAAAAAAAATGCAAAAAATAAAACAAAATCAAGACAAGGCTCCTAGCAATGTTCGCACCAATTCTCGTAATTCTGGTTTAAAGAAATTGAGGATAATTTCAAGAAATTCGCTATTTGAAGAAAAGTTGACTTTAGCTCAAAAATGAAACGGCCTATTTGCAATTTAAGCTTCTCCAAATTGATGATTTATCGATTTGCAATTAATGATGTTATCGATTTATTTTTGAACAGAGACGAAAAATTCTTATATTCTAGTTTAAAGAGTATCGAAGAAAGTTGCGTTCATATTCATTCATTTTATATTTTGTGTAAGGATATGCGAAAATTTCGTTAATAAAGACATGAAATTGTTTTACTCAAATTAAAATCCGACTGAATACCACTGCGTGTGTGTGTATGTGTATTTGTGTATGTGTGTTTGAGTGCTTATAAGAGGATTAAAATGGTAACTCAATATTTGTTGCACAGTTCCACATTTTTCGGGCTCAGCTGAAATGTTAAAGGAGGTCGCTAATTGACAAGACAGTCCAGTGGCGAGTCCTTTACACACACACATACACACACACACACATACACACACACATACACACACACACCTTATTCAGCTGGACAGCAGTTACAAAGAAAATGCAAGAAGAAGAGGAGGATGTGTCTGTGGTTGGTGGACTTAGAGGGTGGTGGGGGGGGGGGGGGAGGGGCAGAGTTTTGGTGGGGTGAGTCGTATATATTCAACTCAATCAAATAAGTTATACTCGACTGGCCACAAAGTGTGAAGCGTCCTCGTCTCACGGCTGCCAGATAGATGAAGCGGCAGCTAGTCTCCCGAAGTCCCAGATGGTAAATCATTTTTTAGTGTTGGGCAGCCGCAAAACGAAAGAGAGCAGTCGAAACAGGACAACGACAAGGATCTTGGAAACATGTAGCAGTTAGACAACTGAATAACACATTTACAAAAATAACTCGACTAGCAGATATCCTGTAGTGTGTTCTCAAAGGAAACAGCCGAATAAAGATCAATGACAACGACCTTTACCAGCAGGAAGAGAGCAGATACAGTTCATAAAATGAATTTAAAATACTCGACGATCCTCTGGTAGAATCGAAACAGGACAAGGACTTTAGTCAGTTCCGGTTCCGAAAAAGAAGAACAAAGCTTCATAATCCCATTAGTTGTACACTGAGAAAAATGGCATTCTAAACAAATACTTGTGTGTACACTTTTCAATTCTCGAAATTTTAAACTTACAAATTGAACCTCATATTACGAATTAAAATCTAAAATAAAGATAATTGTGAAAATTATAAGGTTAATGAATATTTGTAGATTAACGAATTTAAATTTGTTTTCCATGTTTTAATACTCTTTCGTATTTAAATAATACAATTAAAGAACGTTATTAGTATTTTCATATGGCAATTAATCTTAAGAAGGTATAATATAAAAAGCGTATTTTCTTTTATTTCTTTTTTTTATTACTTTAATACTTTTTGTACTAGGAAAGAAAAAAAAATTGTAAATATAAAAGTCATACTTTTAAAAGCTTAGTTTTGTTGCGAACAAAAAAGAACGGATTATTTCAATAATATAAATAGTAATAATAATAATAATATTAATTCACAAGCATTCACATAAATTAATATACCTTTTTAATATTTTTTTTTATTATTTGAAAATGTTTGCAGGGCATGAAAGGGCCAAAACCCCGAGCCTCAGAATATTTCCAGTTCTTTATTCTGTATAACATATTCCGTAACCCGTATCTGGTATCCAGAAAGATACCCGCACTTGAATTAAATATCTTACGGTACTTATTTTGTGTATGTTTGTGTGTGTGTAGCATGCGACGAGACATTCTGTATGCATTCAGACACACACACACACAGGCACAGACACACCTGCATCTACACACTTGTGCTAAACCAATTTGTCTGACTGCTTGCGGTGATGATGATATGTGTGTTAGTGGGTGTGCGACTGTGTGTGTGCAGTTGTAAGCTTGTAAATATTGTAGTTTCTGCTATTGGGCGCCAAGGTACAATCGAATAGTTATCGGTAGTTTCTACTAAAAAGGAGGCCTGCTTAAGCTAACATAAGCATTTCAATGATTATTCATGTGTGATTCAAATGTTTAAAATTGTGTGTTTGGGAAACTCTTCGAGCTGCCCACCAAAATTACAACTGAGCAGCAGCTGCCATCCTGCTGCTCATTTGATGAAGGGTATATTCAAAGATAGTGCGTGAAATGCATCTGCTTGGAATCTGAGTTGTAACTAAACTACAGATTAAGAACAATATTTAATAATATTTATAATTATTATTTTGATTCCTATCGACGATCGATATTTATCGATATAAAAGAACCAGGGTGAAGTCATCGATATAAGATAAGAAAACTCTAGCACTGAAATACTAAATCGGAGATCGGCAGAAAGCATTGCTAGCGAAAATCGATTTTTATCCAAATTTGCGAAACAGAGATATGAAATTGCAAAAAATGTAGCTATATATGCTATATACTTATTTTCCAATTTTTGATTCTCTAGATAGTGTTATAGTCTCTAGGACGTCTTGTTCATGCATATAGATAAATGATTTGATAAAGATTGCTTATCTGGAATATTAATACATCTGGGACAGACTAAGCTTGACTTACGTTTTGATAAATTAAGCTTATATGTAGGGTATCTCAGAGTCTCTGTTAGTCAAACTATATTTGAACTGAGCTGGGCCATCTTGTGAATGTTCCAGGGGCGATGGACGAGGCGTCGGCATTTTCTTCGTTTTGCAGGCTCATAAGAAATTCATAAGTATTTCCGCTTCTGTGATTTTTGATTCGGTAATTAAAATGCAGCTGAGATTGCGCTCCTTCTCTATGTGTTTCTTTGTGAGTGTGTGTGTGTGTGTGTGCGTGTGCGTGTGTGTTTGTGTGTGTGTGTGTAGTGGCTTGTGTAGAACATTTGTGCACAGAGTAGAAGCATTTTTCATTTGTGGATGCTTATATTTGTTATTTTGTTGTTTGTGTTTTCGGTTCTGTTGATTTACTTTACACACACACACACACACACACACACCTTCCAGCACACACCCACACCTTGAAGCACACACGCACACATACGCAGAGCACTTGAGTTCCAAGAGGCACTGGAACTGTTGAATCTGTTGTCAGGTGCTTAGTTAACTTCTCGGGGTAAATAAAATGTCTGGGAAGGAGCACAGTCCTCGTTGGCAATGTGTGTGTGTGGGTTACACTCAGTAAAAACAATGAAATATCGAAATTGTCACGTAGTGGAAATAATTCTTAGCCCAACTAAACCCATAATTAGACTATAGTCACCAGAAAAAAAATAATAGTTACTTAAAAAAAAACAATGGCCAAAACTGATAATTGAAAAATTGATTTTTCGAACTACTTTTAACTTTCATTAAGTTAAGTGAATTTTCAACATTTTAAAAATATAATAAATATCTGCCCACTCTCATTTCTTAATATTACTCTATCTATTTTCCAAGAATTGGCTGACCAAATTTAAAACCGAAAAAAAATTGGTTTTGTTTGAATGTAAGTTAAATTTTTTTTGAGTGTAGAATTGCTGGGGGGTTGCTTGTTTGAGGGTGGGATGGGCAAAGGGCAGGTGTATCTTTGGAGGGGTTTCTTTGGCACAGATTGCTTAAGCGCATTCTAGCCAAGCTTTGATTACTCGAATGGTTTCTAAGCACCTGACCAGACGCTCCGGCACGGAAATGCAACAGTCGCAAAACGCATTACCTGCTTCAGCTGCCGAGTGGACGATGATCAAGAAGACGAGGACGTTAAAAGGAGAAGAGCCAGAAGCAAACCACTCGATTGCAAAAAGCAAAGTAAAACCAAATCAAGATGAGCAAAAAAAATACAAAAATAAAAATATATAACATTCTGTAATTTCATTTACAAAAGTTTATCTACAAGTGCTTGATTTCCCGGGAAACGGCAATCCAAGAACAGGCACCACCAATGAGACTGAGACTGAGACTGAGACTAAGCAGAAACCTAAGAGGCGCAGACCAAGAGCCTCTCTCTCGGGGATGGAAAAAACAAAGTAAAGTACAGCGAAAAACTAATGGCATCAAAGAAGAAAATCAAATATTGCTCGAGTGCCATTGGCAGCAGCAACAACAACAACAACAACAATCGACAGCCAACAACCAACAACCAACAACCAACAACCGACAACAACAAACAACAACATTCGACAGTTGCCGTGTAAGAAATCATGCAGATGGTCCGTCAAAAGTTTTTACTGTAACTGTCGAATGATAAACCGCGTAGCAGCCAGTTAAAAGCCACCAAGGGGGCAAGGCAGACAGTTGGCAGGGGGTGAGCGGGGCTGGGTGGCTTTGCTATCTTTCGAGGCGAACGAGTTTATATGATTTTGATGAATTTCCGTGGCAACGACGCCAAAATGAAAATGAAAATGTTCAGCAGAAGCGAAAGAAGGAAACAAGTCAAAAGTGGCACCCTCAGGCGCACAGAAAGCACGACCAGCGAAATACCCTGTAGTTATAACTGTGCTTCTACTTCTCATGCCTGCCAGGCTATCAAGCCTATCGAATAATTGATCAAAATTATCTGGTTGAATATCAAAGCCAGAATCGATATCGAAAGCGATTTGTTTTTAAGAATCAGTAAAAGGAATCGTTTTAATTTGTTACTCATCGAAACTGTGTGACAGTATTCGAAAATTTAAAAATAAAAATATATATATATATATATATATGTATATAAAAGCAGATGGTGAAAAATTGCTGATACTTTTCTGAAAGCAGAACCAGTTTGTATAAGCAATTTAATTATGATAATGATTTTCCCACTAGGTTTATACTGTATTTCAAATTAAAAACTAAATTAATGCTTATCAAAATATCAGTATTTCTGTGATGCCCATCGTGGTCACTATTCAGGTGTACAGGGTATACAAAATGAGTGTTGGACGCAGGGAGTTAGGGAGGCAGCAAGGGGACGCGACTCGATAAGTAGCAGTTAGGATTTTGCTGCTCAACATCCGCGCTTAAAAACGCCTGGTAAGAGGAGGAGAGATGGAGACAAGGCGAAGGAGGTATATGGACAGGGGAGTGAGAGTGGTGGTGAGGGTGACCAGAGGAGCAGAGGCTACCTGCTTTGAGTTTAATATTAGAAATTGCAGTGAGGACGATAAAAATCAGTGAAGCTGAGCCCAGCTAAAGGGGCAGAAGACGATAAGATAAGGGGAAGTGGAAGTGGAAGTGGAAGGGGAAGGGGAAGGGAAGATGGGAATTGAGAAGGGGACTGTCTACTGTTGGACAAGCGAAATCACTCACGCTCCAACCACAAAGCAATATCCTGCAATTTAAACATAAGGAAAATAAGGAAGCGTCTTTGATTTCCGTGTGAAATGATGTACTCAGAAACAGAAACAGAAACAGAGGAAGAAGCAGAAGCAGAAGGGGAAAAAAAGAAGAAAGAAGTAAAAAGTAAGCAGAGAGTACCTGAGAGTAACTGTTAAACTTAATGGAGAATTTTCTTGATTCGATTTATTATTTGGTTAGACGGGTCAATTTTATTATTTTCTCCCTTTTTCCCCCTTCTCCACCTTCCTTTATTGCACTTATATGATTATTATTATTGCGACTACAAATTGGCTGCTTTTAGTGCATTCGCAGTTCCACTGGATCTGGCCAAGTGAATGATTTAATATGCGTCCTTCAGTGTAATGCACACTTGGAAAAGTACAGGAGAGGTTGATGATATGATTACCAGAGAATTCGAGTGAAATAAATCCACTCAAAACAAACAAGAATCAATTTTCAAGCGAATTAAAAATCAACAAAATATGCCAAGCCAGCGAATATAGAAGTGGACAACAAATATTTTGGTAACTTCATTTATTTATTTTCCAAATACATATCAAGAAAAACGGATAATAATAATTTACCCACATAAAAACTAGATTTGGATGCCAGCTTTTTGTTCAGTTGCAATTTCACTCTCTTTAATAATTTTTTATATATATATATATATGAGTGGGTAAATATTATGAGCTATTATACATTGCCATTTAACAATTATCGGCCAACACATAACTTCATATTACAGCTCATCTTTTGAGCTGTTAGCTGAAAATTACTGCACATCCTTTACATTCGCATTCGAAAACACCCTTTTCGAATAGTCAAAGTTTAACGATTTTTCAATTTATATATTCTGGAAATTGATTTTCAATAGTAGGAGTCAAGTGTTCTCTTGCACTTAGATACATATATATCTCAAAAATAAAAAAATTTAAATTTCGTTTTAATTTTTTTTAAGGATGAAGATTTTTGGAAGTAGATGCGATAAGTTCCTCCCCCAAAAGCTACCCTATTGAATCTTATTTTTAGGATCTATAACATTTAGCTGGCATAGCTACTGGCTTAACTAAGACTTGGACAACAAATCATTGGAATCTTGGGAAGACTTTAGAGGAGGCGAGGAACACCTCACTTGCAATATGGCAAGCAAGGTTTTTGAATTTTATCATTGGGCTTTGAAAGGCTTCTCAAAAGCGTTTCCTGTCATAGAAAATTTGGCAAACCTCATTTTATCATCATATAAATTTAAATTTGTTGCCTTAGTTTAGACATGGAGCAGATCCTAGAGATTGAAGCGTCCAAGTTGCTTGTGGGCAATTACGTGGTGCATGACAAGATTGACAGCGGCTCCTTCGGGGATGTCTATTTGGCCACATCCCTAGTCAGCCACGAAGACGTGGCCATTAAAATGGAGAGACGGGATGCACCACATCCTCAGCTCGCCTATGAATACCGGGTATACAAGGCAATCTGTCCTGCGCTGGGATTGCCGAAAATCTATCATTTTTGCAAGAATGCTAAGTATAGAGCCCTGGTCATGGAGCTGCTGGGTTTATCACTGGACCATCTGTTCGAGCTGTGCAGCCGAAAGTTTACAATGAAAACGGTGCTAGTGCTGGCCGATGAGATCCTGCAGCGGCTGGAGAAGGTGCACGGCATGGGCTTTGTCCATCGAGACATTAAGCCAAGTAACTTTTTGATTGGACGCCGTCGCAGCCGCAAGCGGCTGCATCTGATTGATTTCGGCCTGGCGAAGAAGTGCTGGGATAGCTTCACCACTGTCCACAAACCCTATCGCGAAAATAGAGCCCTAACCGGTACAGCACGCTTTTTGTCCATCAATACGCATGAAGGTGTGGAGCAGTCGCGCCGCGATGATCTCATCTCGGTGGGCTACATGCTCATATATTTTCTGCACGGCAAATTGCCCTGGATGGATATCAAGGCGTCGACCAAGTGCCAGAAATACGAGCGCATCTACGCGATAAAGCAGAGTATTAGCATCGAGCTCCTTTGCCAAGGACTGCCAAGCGAATTCGCCATGTACCTGGACTATTGCTATCAGTTGAGCTTCGACAACGAGCCCGATTATAAAATGGTGCGCAAAATGTTCCGACAGGTCGCCTTGAAGCTCCATTGCAAAATTGACAAGATCTATGACTGGGAGATGCTCTCGATGGACCACCATTCCGATCAGACTTACCTGGCTAGACGACCACGACCAAAAGACACATACCAGAAGGATAATGCCAGCAGTGGCTATCCCATCATATTCAATGAGAAATGCATTCGTTTCGATTAGTGGTCCTAGTGTAAAAAAATAAATATAGATTAATGCAGTGATCTGTTGTGAATTTATTTGCTAGGCATCAGATTATTCGCAAATCGACAACCGATTTACAGTTTATTTCAAAATCAAACTTTGATAATTCATATATTAACATATAATTACAAAACTGTTTAGATTCGGTAGGCAATCTGTCCAGTTATCCAGCCAACTATTTGAACTTATTCAATTTGAAAGCTATCTGCATAAAGTATAAATACTCTGTTTCACAGAGAGCTCGACTGGTAGATACCCTGCGTCAAGCTGTAGAATTTATGAAATCGATCAGATTTTTGTCATTTTGTAAAAATTAAGTTGTTTTTTACCTATGCCAAAGTGAAATTATCTAGTTAATACTTTTGGGGTATGTTATATATAATCTTAATTAGTGAAACAATTTCATTTACTGTTTTTAATTGACTTTTCAGATATGTTGTTAAAGAACACACTGGAAAGAAATGAGATATTACGATGTGGAATATCTGCTAGTCGAGATCTCATTCACTCCTGTTGGGAATACATATGTATTTATGTACTACGTACATTTATTAGTGCATGACGCCTTTTTAGTTGTTGTTTTGTTTTTTTTTTTTAAACTTACTGTTAGAGATACTTTTTACCGTTTTACAGTTTGTAGGCTCAGGCTCATTGCCCGTTGTTCGTTGCCAACAAATTTCATGTATCGCATCTTCAACTTTACACTTTTTATACCCTTGCATTGGGTATTGTCATTTCGTGTTATGTATGAAAAGTCTGCGCAAATTTATATTTTTTATCAGCGCAGTTCAGTTGAGAAATAGTCTCTCAGTTGTCTATTGTTTCCAATTTTTTAAAGTACTTAATTTTGCTGTGAATAATATTTAGCTGAACATTTATTAAAGTCTCGTTCAAAATATATACACTTAGCAAAAAGATCGTCAAACTGCTTAACTGACAAGTAGTTGAGATAAATTGTCAGATGATCACAATGGGAACTGTTGCTTATCAATAACTTAACTTAAGAGTAGAAGACACTTTTCAAAGTTTTTTGAAGAGCGAAGATTGACTTGGCAAAATGAAGCTTTGTCCGATGATCAGATTCTGTACGACACACTTTGTATGGCTATAGGAAATATCCAACACTAAAAATTCACTGTTTTCGGGCAACTAAATAAAGTTTGAATTGTTATTAACGCTGATCTGTAAGAGTATGTCAAGTTCGTCGTGTCTGGAATAGATGTTCCCATTTGTTTTTCTTTTTCACATTTTGTTCTATTCGTTTTTTTTTTTTTTTGTTTTCTGTTTGTTACATTTGGGAAATGTTTGCAGCGGCAGCAGCTTCTCCTTCGCTGGTCAGCCAAAATGAAATGCCGGAGGGCATTAAATTTAAGCGACTGCCAGCCGGAGCAGTTAGAGGAGCTGAAGGGGCCGAGAAAATAGGGGGAGTCACTGGCCGCGTGGCGTTCAGAGTATTTACCGCCATGTGCATAGTTTGCAAGTCTGCGCGGCAGTCGCGACACCTGCAGGAATGACCATAGCCGTGGATGGAGGCCATTTAAAACCGGAGCCGGGGAAATCCACTCTACTCCACTCCACGCCACTCCACTAGGACATGGCTACTAACAACATCAAAAAGTGGCAAGTGCCAAGTGGCAAGTATTTGCCCTGGTCAGCGTTGCCCAGCCCGGTAACGACATTTTTTTTTCCTTCCCTTTTATTTATACTCTGTAAATAGTTTATATCCAAGCTGACACATTGATTAGTGTCACCCAAGATCACCAATCTTGTTCCGATTTCTATGCGGTATAGAAATTTAGTTATTTCTGGTATCTGTTTATTAGGCTAAATCAATTAATAATTTGCTTCAACATTTCAAATATTCACATTGTTAACGTTATTTATTATATTTCGCGTTTCGATTATGTGTTATATTTAAATAGAACAGCTTAGTGGATAATTTTTATTTAGTTAATCAATCTGACTTGCAAAACAAATAATTAAAATATCAGATATAAAAAAGAAACAAATAAAATAATTAAGTGAAATACTATTTATATTTAATAGAAGTTAACAAAATAATGACACAACACAAATATAATTATCTAAATTATAATTGTATTTCATAATGAGTTAAATATAAAGATTGAAATATCGGCTGTAAAGAAATATATATATATAAAGAGAAAGATACGAAGAGAAAGACACTTAGTAAAAAAAAAGGAAAAAGGAAATATCTTTTATAAAAGTGCACAAGTAGATCAAAATTCAAATAATGTCGTACTTTATAAATAAGTTATAAAAAAAAAATTAATTTCAATTATTCATAACCCGTTCCGTTTTGAACAGAGTATTGCCCAGTCGGTAACTCTTCACTTGAACAATTTTACTTTTTCTTGTCACCATTTTTGGCGATGTGACATTTTTTGGAGTCTTCACGAATGCTTCCATTCCAGCAGAATTCAGACCATGTGGCCTAATGTGCTCTGACCAAATATATAGGTGTAAAAAAAAACAAATACATATACATATGTATATATGGGAACAGCAAGTTTTTGGTGCACTTGTTGGCTACTCTCCTATGCACATCGATTTTCGCTCAGTGCTTTTTATTTGCCAGACAACCAGCCGGTCAAGGCAGCTGTACGGCTGTTGTATATGTTGTAGATGTTTGTTTGTTCGTTTGTCCAGCGTATGTTTATGTGCCGTAACTGGTCAGGAAATTTCGAAAGCAACATTTAACCCGGCAAAGTGCTTAGGATGGCCCAAATTTAAAGGGCCTCCCTTTTTCTCCCACACCTTGACTTGAATACTCGATGATCACTTTGCTGAAATACAACTAAAGGACACATACTTTAAATCGTTATTTATATCATTTATACTATCTTACAAATGGACAAATTCGATATAACTTAAATCGATATATCTCAAATCGATGCTGCTGACATTCCTCCGTTTCTATAAATATTATACGCCCCATTATATCATTTTTGTAAACATATATATTTTTTTACATGCTAAGTGCATAAAAGACAGAAAATTGATAAAATATATATATAAATATATTAACCAATCAAATTAATTTATATTTTTAATCTGTGTTCATATTTATGAAAACTGCAACATCTTCTTTTCCCCTAATTAAGGACGAAAAATGTGCAACATATATATATAGATATATTGATTCCTCATTCTTAATATCACATTTTCAATCATATCTCACAGAGGAGTTGCTTTTCTGTGGACTTCAAGGAGATTATTACAAAATATTTTGATTCGCATCTTGCCTCAGAAATAAATGAAACTGAAATTAGGTGTAAATGTCGCAACTAGCACTAATGTATAGAGTGGTGTGTGTGTATTATACATTTCTTCAGCACATGCCTACATGCCTACATGCCTACATGCCTACTTGCCACACACAACTTGGCTTGTGCAACTTTTCAAGTGCCTCCGTCCTTTGATGGCTTCTGCATTGCCAATTAATAAAACTATTTTACTCGCCTAACTAAGTTTATCAATTTGTCCACTTCTTAATGCCCTCTTGTGTTACACACACTCACACACACAACACACATTCAAGAACAGCAATATCCCGTTTTCTATTAGATTGCCTAGTTTGATTGTTGGTTGAATTGGGTTGCGCGGCAGAGTTGAAGGCTACTCTGCCGCCAAAAGAGCGTTGCACTTTGTGTGTGTGTGTATGTGTGTGTGTGTGAGAGTGTCTGTGCGATGTACTTTTTGTAACATTGCATATTGTGAAACGCACTTAAATTCAATTAAGGACAGAATGCTGGAAAATCAACGGGCGAACTACTCAACAGCCACTCGCGTCCAATAAAATCAACACAGCGATGACGATGCCGATGACGATGACGATGACGATGACAATGATGCTGTTGCTTTCTAAAGTAGCTGAAGAAGAAAAAAACTCAATATGCAAGTCTGTGTTGCGTATTATTATTGCGAACGCTGGTCATTGTTTCACTTGCCTGAGACATGTTCTCTGGTAAATAGAAATTACTTAGTGGTATTATGTATGACAAGATATGATGAAAGCTCCGCATTCAAAGACGCACTTGCAATCACTCAATCAGAGCTGCTGCTGTTTTGCAATACTTTTTGTTGCAATCGCGAATAGAGTAATTGGATTTTTTTCTTCTGACATTAACAATCGAGTCAATAAAGGTATATTCGTCTGACTGTCTATATGACTATAAGAGCTAAAGACTATGGAATTTAACTCTCGTTTACTTTGCATTATATTTATCGATAACCATCCATACCGCATTTATCGGGACAATTAAATTTCCGATGGCAGTAAGAAAGGCAATTGGAAAGGTATGGTTATATCGGTGAGTTCTGAAGACTTTATTGAGAATGGAAGATTTTAGTTTCGAGCTTGTGAAACTGTTCTCATTAATATAATATTTTATATATTTAACAGCTATGTAAATGGTATCTATAAATCGAGCTCTCTCGACTAGAGCTTTCTAACTTGTTTTCAAATTGGTTTTGGCATGCTTGATTCTGTGTAACGCTTTTATGCAAGAGTGGAATAAGGTGGTGATGGGAATGGGGGTGGGCGTTGGGGGTGGTCGTCGCATTTAGTTGTGCGTGGCCCTTTCACAAGTCTCTAATTTCATTTACACGCTTTTCAACACTGATCCGCATCAACGGAGCGTCAATTCAAATGTTTTTCTTGCTGACCTAAAGGAAATGACAGGTATATTCACACACACGTTGACATGCATACACACATATGCAAATACATACACAAGTACACGTGAAGAAAATAAAATATCTGGCAATTTAAAACAAAATTTGCTTTCGAAAATTCTGCAAATGCCAAAATATTCCTCTTTTTTACAACATATTGTTGTAAGTTTCCAGTTGTTAAAATTAAGCACTAAATTTCTTGGTTAGAGTTTAGATTGTCTTATTTTAGCCCGATAAAAATTGATAAAAAAAAAACCTGGCTGTTAAGTACAGTTAAGTACAGTCCATAAATAAGAATTAAGTGCTTTACTTCTATTGACTTAAGTACAATCTGACTAAACTTGTTCCATTTCGAATGTCAAAGTAAATATTCAATTATATCTAATTAAAGTAAACTCAATACTAATAACATTTGTTAAGTGGTATTTTTTTTTTTTTTGTTTTTTTGCTTAAATTATGATATTGATTTAAAAATTAAAATTAAATTAATATTAATTGAACATTAATGTCATAATTTAGGTAAGATATGTTTTTATGTGTGCCTGTTTTCATTTGAATTAATAGGTATTTTGTGTAGCACCTTTGCTGCTTGCTGAAGCATAAGGATGCAGGATCTTTGTGGACCACATCGCAGGATATCTCTTTGCATCTCTGCAACTAGAACTACTGATGATGATGAAGCCCGGATGCATTACTCAGCTCTGCTCTGCTCTATTCTGTTCTGTTCTGTTCTGTTCTGTTCTGTGCTGTTCTGTGCTGTTCTGCTGCCGATGATGTCCTTCTGCGTACAACTAATTCCATTAAAGCAAGCTCTAAGTTGATTTTCAATTGACTCCCCATTTGAAGACTTTGATGAGGATGTTGAGTAGGAAGGCGTCTGCGCTGTCAGCAATCAACATGTTCAATTGAGCATATCCTGCCTGGGCAGGACACTGCCAGAGTGACGCTATTTTGTACACACACGGACCTACCCTACCCACCCCTCCGCATCTCTTTCTCTCCCTCTCACTCCACCTCTCTTAAGTGTATGTGTGTGTGTGTGTGTGTTTGTGTCCAGCCGGGCGCTCGTTCGGTTGCCTTTTACATTTCATTTGATTTTATGCGTTTTACTTTATGCTGATGTTTTTATTATTAAATTTCCTTGAATTTTCATTTACATTTTTTTCTTTCTGCTGTTTCATTTTATATATACATTTTTTTTTTTTTTTGCATCAGTTCAGCTTAAGCTCGAAACACTTCTCAACACTCCCCACCCGACTGCCTTAATCCTCAATCTAGCTGCTGATGGCTCCTCTTCATTTTCACACTTTTCATTCAATTTATCGCATTTTGCAAATTGAGTGTCGCTTTCCTTAGATCTTCTGGCTGCTGCTGCTGCTGCTTTATTCAGTTTTAACCTTCACAGATCCCATTCCTTGTGTCCCTCTCATGTCCATGACTATGTCCTGTTCCCATTTTAGTGTTATCTGTTACCTTCTCCAATTGCCCTGCTCCCCGCTCTTGCCTAGCCTTCGATTCGCTTTCTATAATTAGCAGATTTCAAATCTCTTTGCTAAAAGCAACAATTAAATTTTAATTTAAACACTGAAATTAAATGTATATATTTGAATTTGAGTGCTGTATTTGAATTTGCATACTAAAAAGTGAAATATTTTTTAATTGCTTATTGTTATTATTGTCCATTTATTTATTTTATGTTTTTTAACAACAGTTCACAATAAAAAAAATAATAAAATAAAAATGTTATAAAAAAAAATTATTAATAATAACGTTTAGAGTTATTAAAATATAAATTTAGATGGGTTTCAGGTCAAGGCTATATAGCAGACAAGTAGGCGAGATTTGTGGCATAAAATTCAGCCAAATATCTTATAAAGCAATATAAGCAAGAAATAGTCATAGGAAATATCAGACTATAAAAACTCACCTGTCTCTTTACAGTGCATTGTCGACCAGAGCCAAATTAGATGTAGTCAGAAGCACACTCTGCCAATTTTGTGATACTGAGAAAGAATTCTCAAAGCTCATTTTATCCGATTGTGTCGCCTTATCCAGGTGAATATGTAGAATCTTATGCTTAAATCTCGGCAAAAATTGGGGTTTATGAAAAAGCTATCGTCTGAGAATGACCATATGCATCTCATAAATACAGCAATCCGGCACCTAAAAATAATAATATATAATGATTACTAAAACAAAGATAATTAAATGTATCCCTCACCTGTTCTGCGTTCCAGGACTCCCAAATAAAAAAGTTTAGGTTTTAAAAAAGTTTTAAAAAATATGATATTATTATTAAATTATTTAAATTGTTGTTATAATTTATTACTTTTACAGAAATTATTTTAAGAATTTTATTTGGACAACGGGGTATTTTAAAATGTTTTTGAAGTGATCAGTTAATGATCACAGTATATAGTATAGTATAATGTATTACAATATATTGATATGCAAAAATGTAGAAATAGAAGTGATACGTCCACTAAAGGGTTAATAAATAATTATGCACTGAGAAAAGAGCATTGAACACAATGAATCAAACTAGGCCGCAATGCATAACAATAAAATTAATAATAGTAATAACAAAATGAAATATTTATTGCGAGGGTTAGGAAATCTAGAAGAAGCCCCAATCTGATAAATATAAATACAACGGATCACATCTGCAATATTTGCACATTTAAACCTGTATATTTGATTAAGGACTCGGGAAACTTGGATTCTGTTTAAGATTAACAACGACATATTTTGGCAAGGTTTTTTCTTAAGCCAATGCTCTAAGATTATTTTTACTCAAATATTGTTGAGGCACTTTAACCCACAGAAAGTTCAATTTAATTTAATGGCTAGAATCAAAATTTGATGCACCCCCTCATCACTCGCAGCCCGACTTCAAATTGTAGCCTGTGTACGAGGACTACCATTCAACACCTTCAGTTGCTGGATGCTTACTCCAACCACCAACCATCAACCTATTTAACCCATTCGCGTTCCAGTTCATTTTTCACGCTCTGCCCCGCCCGCAACCCACTTTGGATCGACCTTTTGGTATCGTCGCCTTATGCACAGTTCATTTTTTGGCAACTCATGAATATTCATGGACATGAACGCACTAAAGGCCCGGCTAGCTATCTGGCGACGTCAGCAGCCCCTCAGCCACTCAACAGATGGCAAGGGGTGCGCGACGGGAGCCGGCAACTGTGGAGCAGTGGAGCACTGGCACAGTAGGTAACCAGAGCGGAGACCGTGTCATGGCACAAACGAGCAAGTGTTTCATCTGAAACAATTTAAATTATTAAATTTAAAATCTAAGGAATGTCGATCCATGTTTACCTTTGTCTCACGAATGTCGATAAAAATCAAAAAGCACAATAACAATATGTATATCATTCAAAATGGGTTTTAAATGGTATTGATCATCTGATAAAATGTTATCGATATATTTTTATTGTGCTACATCGGTTGAGAAATAATGATAATGAAGATAATATTCCACAATGTGATGTATTATTAAGACTGTAACTAACTTGCAACTATGTATTTAACATTAATATCGATATCGATATCGATATTTGTTCTCGTTCTTCTTAAATAATCACTGCGAATAATAAGAAAAAGAGTGCAGAATTACTTTAACATTCAGTTCTGAGTGCTACAAAAAGACGAGCGAGAAATCGAATATTAAATCTATATAAAAACAGCCATTTTGTTAACCAGTATATATATATATATACATATATATATATATATATATATATATATATAAACCCAAACTGATTGACAAACCATTGGGATAAATCCAATTTGAAGCGATGCTTAAAGTCATTTTGGGTAAACACAATTCTGATTTGTATTAGCTGAAAGTTTTGACTAAATATGAATATATAATATACAGTTGAGAATGTGGAACCGTTCGTGCTAAAAGTATTTGGACGCGCGACCATCTCCAAGTGCCCAGTCGCATTATGCAAGCCATATACAAATTGTTCGCACAGCACACTTTTCGGCCAGTAAAGATTGCCTGCCCCACACTTGCAACTCGGCAAGGATTCGGCGCGGGAGTGGGGTGTTGCGGAGAGGGCGCGTAGAGGGGGCGGAGAGGAATTTCTCTAAAGTTGACTGTTGCTGCGACTGTGTGTTATATTAATGGCAATTGAGCTGCTTGTCACTGTCGCTACAGTTCGGACTGCTGCTGCTCCAACGCGGACTGCTGCTCCTCCAGCTCGGACTGCTGCTCCTCCAGCTCCGAAGGTTGCTGCTCTTGCTCCGTCTCCGATTCAAACTTGGAGTTGGGCGTGGCGTTGTTGCTGGGCGTGGCGTTGTTGCTGGGCATGGCAAACCGTTTCGTCCAGTTGCGTGCAATCTTGTCGTGCTCATTGCGATTGTTTTTGTACTGCTCGGCAATGCCGAAAACGAGCGGATCATTTGGATTACACTCGCCCATCAGCACCCAGATCGAGAGCAGCACCTTGCCAATGCTCATCACGGGCGACCAGCGCTCGTTGAGCACGTCCAAGCAAATGCAGCCCTGGCTGTCCACATTGCAGTGATAGATGCGCGTGATGAAGTGGATCTGTGGCGGTCGGAATGGATACGCTGCTACAAACTGAATGTCCAGCTTGAATGTGCCACCCTCGTAGACGGTGCCGCTGGGCCCCAGCACTGTTGCCTGCCAATGGAACAGATCCTCATTGCACATCTCGGCACTGCAGTTTGGCAGCGGATTCTGCGAGATGTCCCTCAATTCGTGCCTAATCCGCACAGCACGACCGTTACGCATGGAGCGTTGACGGGCTGGCAACGGTGAGTTTGCCTCCAGGCGGGTGATAGCTCTGCCCTGACGACTGGTGCTGGGCTCATCCTCGCCAGCTGACAGCTGTGGCAGCTCCTCAACAGACCTGGATGGATTGGACATGCCTCGTTCCGGTTTCGTTGCGACTTACTGTTTAGAAAATTTTGTATTCAATATTTTTTGTTTTCTTTATTTTTGTTGTCTTTGGTGAATTTGTCAATTGTTGTCAAAAACCTTCAACTCAACTTTCCGACTCGATAAGGTATATTTTTAGATTGTAGGTCAAAATCAACAGCTGATCTTATCTAGCCAGACAGGAAAAGAAAGGGGGGAAAAATCATATTAAAAACTGCATGTTTACAAATAACTCATCTTCATTTTAGATTTTACGATGCTAATATTAATGAATAACCGCGAAATGTTTAACAAGACCAACTTAAATATTGTTAATAAAGGAAAAGTAACGGTTAAAGGACTAGCTCTCAAGTTTCTTAGCCTGTTCTGGCAACAATATATGACAAACATGTCATGGGAAATTTGCTAATTTGCTGTTCATTAAATTATAAATTAAATTAATTAAATGCTATCCCAAAAATTATGAATAGATTCCACATCTATTTCAATAACAATGAACACACATTGAATATATTTCAACAACAACAAGCATTAAGACAAAAAGCTTTTCTAAAGCAGCTATATTTCGTTGCGCGGCACTGTATAAAAATGGATGCTACTCATTGAAGGGTAAACCATATTGCAACAGATGCCACGAAAAAGTTGCTTACACTTTACATGAATCGCCTGGAGATGGGTCACAAGGTGTTGCAGATGCGGAAAAGCAATATACTGGCAAACTGACAATGCCATATAACCGGACACAGACGCTAACGGTTCGAGTGGGGCTTCCATCCATGGAACCAAGTCCAGTCCAGCCCATTTGCTGTATCGGCAATCTTCGCTTGCTTAAACAGGTTAAACGTTAATGAACTTAAAGAAATTAATTAAAGTGCCACACGGGCAGCAGACAGATGTGTGTGCCAGTGCCTATATGGAGTGTGTGGATGTGTGTGGGTGAGTGTGTGTGTGTGTGTTTGTGCGTATATAGTGCTTAACAGATACGGCTTTATTGAAAACAACATCCGGCTGGGCCATCAAACGACGTCACTGGCCGCTGGGCGGACAACTTGTCGCAAAGTGAATGAATGCAATAAAAGCAACGCCAAAAGGGATTGGGCCACAGCAAAGGTGTATCAGCGTAGGCGTATAGGGCGTGTCCTGGCCAAAATACACACACTCACACACAAGCATAATGCTTATAGTGATGGCTTCAACTCAACGGTGCCAACTAGCAAATGCTCTGCCAAAAACCGTATCTATCAAAGAAAGAGCCTGCAAGCAAATAGCCAAAATAAAATCAATGTTAACTTAATGTGTAAACTTGACAATGTTTCTCATAAGGGACAACAATCTGTTAATTTAACCTTAGAGTAAAGACAAATAAATAAAATACCTTCAGTGAATTTATTTAATCAAATGTCATTTTTTGTCACTCGCCGTTAACAAAAACGGAGTTATAGAATTTCGAAATTTTTAAATATATTAATGTACGTAATGTTGGTATAAAGCTGATATATATCATATGTCATTACACCTATGAAAAATGTATCTTGTACGGATAATTTTGAATATAATATATTTGCTAAGGGCACAGACGAAATGCAGGGCAAAAAAAAACATAATTTTCATTTGGAAAATCATAAATTTCGGTTCTCAAAACACTTTCTTGATAAATCAAAGAATGGAATTTTGAACTTCACAGAATTGTAGAAAAATAGAAGAACAATCATTTATTGATTTTTTTATTATATATATATTTCATTGTAAGAAATGAAAACAGATGAATTTGTAAATATATTTTTGCTTACTACAATTTTATATTCTGCAATATATTTCGCATCGCGTCAAGGATCCTCTTTAAGGGGAGATTCAGAGCTTCCGTTCAGTCAGTTTGTCGAGTTATCTTTTGTCACAATAATCGTTCCACTTAGTATATATAAATATATAATATATATATATAAATATGTATATATCTTCATGATAAGTTGAGTGTTGCTTTTGGTTGCTTCATATTGATGATAGGCCAGTATGCCTACGATTTGGCAATCTTGGTATTGGTGCCGAATTCGCAGAGTGCCACAGGTAGCAGCGACACATTCGAGATTAACTACTGACCGGGCACAGCAGAGCGCCAGAGTTGCCACAAGGAGTGCACACTCAAATGACAGGCACAATGCGAGCGTTAGCCAAAGCAGCTAATTAAACTGTGGCTCTTGGCGAACGGGGCACCAAAGCGAGTAGCAAACATTGATGCGGCAACCCTTTACCAACAACACGGTCAGCATAGAGCTGGGCGAGGATTACACTTAGTGCAACATGGGGCAAGTTAGTGAACTAAGCACTTGACCATGTGAATGACATACGGCGTGGATGTTCAGTTGCAGATTAGATTTCAGTGCTGCCACAAAATGCGATGACATTAATTGGTTTAGCCCAATTAATTATTCATCGATAGCAATAGAAAAGCAGTTTTGGAACATTCTCTGCAATGTATTTTAGACAAGAATTAGCATGCTTGATGCATGTTGAATTCCTGCCTATTTCATTTTCATATGACATTTTTATGACTACATTCTTGATAAGAGTTTTTAGGACTTTTTGAATGACTTTTATAATATGTATAAAAATTTGCCATTTGCACTCGATTCTATGCCTAACTTAAGTTACATAGCTAATGTGCCGCACACAACTAGCTGAATATGTTAAATGCTGTGCACTCATTTGTAGACAATGTAGACCAGAGCTCGAAGGTTGGAGGTGGCTGGTGTCACGTGGCAGGTTGCAGCTGCTTGATATATATATATATATTGAATATTTCACCTTGTGGATAGTCGTAAAATTAACAAATGAGACAGGCGAATGGCTATCATCGCGAATGCTTTCTTTGCTGGACGACAACATCAACAACAACAACAGTAACAACAACAAGTAAGCAAAAGGATCTCTTTGGTCCTTTAGCATGTCAAACGGTTTCTGCACTCTCAGCTTTTATTGAATTCCATTACAGTTTCATGTCACTCAAGCCAGAGAGCAGCGCCTCCGTTCACGTAACGTCATCATAAAAAGACCACACTGCCAACATCCACTCCCCTGCCACATCCCTGCCACGCCCTTGCCACTCACCCCCAAGGAAGGTGCACAGACTTCATTTATGCCTCTTTCACAGGGCCCTTTTACAGCCGAATATAATGCAAGAAATAATAAAATGTCATTGGGCAGTTAATTGAAAATTATTTTAGCTGTTTGTTTGCTGCTATAGTATATATAGATAACGATAACGGTATTTCTTGCAAAGCAGTTCGTTGTTTTTTATGCAATGCTCATTAAATTTGCGAGATAGAAAGAAAATCTCATCAAATTGGGGCACTTTTAAAACTGCATTTATTTCACAAAAGATCTGTGTCTCAATTATTAAAAAAAAAATTTTAAAAATTAAAAAAACATTATAAAATAAAAAAAAATTGATAAAACTATAAATAAAGAAAACTAAAATTTAAAAAAAAAAATTTTTTAGATATAAATCAAAACAAACTTGAACAAAAAAAATATTGATAAAATGCAAAGCGAATCACAGAATGACATAAGGAGATCTCTTTGACCGCTGGATGCAAGGAATCACTTACAGTTTGGGACGAGATGCCGGCTGGGAGGCGGGAACTTTTGTCCATTGTTCATGCTGGGAGCTCGACCTGTTGTCTATGTGTTCTCTGTGCTTACAAAACGGGACTTTTCGCATCTGTTGCTGACAGTAGTAAAAGCAGCAGCAACAACAACAACAACTCGTATAACAAAATGTCCAGCTTTTGAATATTTGTGCACACAGCAGATGCGGGTACAGTAGATCCAGCCGGACTGATAGTGCCAGACAGTAAAGCCACTACAATCTGCCTGTGCGAGTTGAGTTTGAGTTAACATATACAAATATGAATATAAATATAAATATATATTTATAAATGCCTGAAAAGGCATCAGTCACAAATGCCCAGACAAAGATGATTATCCTAAAATACCACAGAGCAAATGTATGCAACAGCAGCAGACGTCAAAGAATATAATTGGAATATTATATTACTATTGAAGTAAGAGTACAAAATTAACAAAACAAAGTACGACTATATAATTAAGGACTTACCTTAACGACGTACTGACAACTTCACAACTTTATTTCACTTATCACAACTTATGGCTTCGACTTCTTCCATACGACTTTAACGCTACACTTCCTGCTCCGACGTCGGTTTACAACACTGGCTCAGCGACAAGTCAACGTATAAGCGACATGTTGCGTTGCACATGTTTAACATGCACTTAACGTCTTCACGTCCTCCACGCTTAGAACTTCTTCAAGTCTTTTGTTTTGATCTTGCCTTCGGGCAGATCATCGTCCATAAGCGACATCTCTACGGCACCTTCCTTTGCTGCTTCCTTCACGACGTTTACTTTTGGCGCTGTGGACTTCTGATTATAACCATTCACTTGTTGCTGATCTTCTTCTTGTTGCTGCCGTTCGCTTCACGACGTTTACTTTTGCGCTGTTGACTTCAGCTGATCACCATTCACTTGTTCTTGCTGCTCTTCTTCTTGTTGCTGCTTTCGACGTTTACTTTTGGCGCTGTTGACTTCAGCTGATCACCATTCACTTGTTCTTGCTGCTCTTCTTCTTGTTTCTGCTTCACGACGTTTACTTTTGGCGCTGTTGACTTCAGCTGATCATCTTGTTGCCGTTCGCTGTCCGCTTTTGGTCTGATTCGTCTGCGTTGGCTGCTGCTCCCAAACCTGCTCCCGCTCCTGTATTATTTGCTGCTGTCTGCACCTGTTTCAGTTCTGCCTTCTGCTCCAGCTCTTATGGCTCCTGTTTCAGCTCTGTTATCTGGCTAACTTGAAGTTTTGAACTGTATTTTGGCACCTCTCCATGCACGCTTAATCTCCAAAATAAAAATACTTTTAACTGTTCATAGAAACTAACTACGAACGATTCCAAGCAATAAATTTGCCAAAATGGTCATATTTTCGCTCGATCTTTGACAAGTTATACGCAATTTTCTGTTCACTATGTCAGCACTTATCTGCTTGGATTTGTAATGTCAACAATTGAATTAATTTTTTCATTTAAGGTTAATTTCTTGCAGCTCTCATTGCCATTCTCGCTTTTGTGCGCCACTTTGTGCGATTCATCGATAAGCTTTCGGTTATCGAGATGCTCTTTTTATCGCTCTGCTTCCGCACTGCACTTCTTCTCTTTAGCGTTTGTGATCGGGTGACTGCTGTCTCTCTCCCACTTTGTTACATAGACCATCGCACATATATTTTTACTTTTCCTCTATTTATTCTGTTTCTGATTTTTGTAACGGTGCTTTTGTTGCAGCGTTTCAACTTGTGTAATTCATATTTTCACTTCTCCATTTTGTTCATTTTATGAATATTGCATTATTTAATAATCTTATAATTATATCTTTAAAAAAATTTATTTTTTATTTTTATGTATAATTCTACATTAAATTTAATTCAATTTTTTGCTTTGTGTATTTTGTGTGTCGACTAACTTTAGTCGACATTAAAAATATGCATCCTTTATATATTATTATATATAGATACATTTATTTAAATATATTTGGTCAGGCTAATTGATTTATAAGGTACAACTAAAATTCATTGCAATTTTTTTCTTATTGATAATTCAACAAAAAACACCTAACTCGATAAAAAAAAAATTAGAAACTTGATTATTGTCGCAATCTAAATCAATTCTAAAAACATTAATAACAAAAACAGCCTAAAAACTGTAAAAAATCAAGGGAAACTTTTTTCACATCAAGTTGCCATTGCATTGCATTTCTTCTCTGATAGATTACAGAAATCTAATAACCCTAGAAAACCTAGAAAAGCTAGCCTGTATAGAAAAGTTTTTTTTTTTAGATTCTGATGTAGCCCTTTTTATCGAACTGATGACCAAGTCTACCATTTTAAACACAAGTACAACTTGAATAAACCGACTTGCTATTTAGCAAATGCTTTTCAATATTATCATATCATCAATTAAAATTACTAAAGAGATTTATTCCAAAAGTCAAAATTTGTATTTACAAATGTTGTGTGAAATTGCATCCATTGCAATTTGTTTAGTGTGGTTGGTTGGAAACCAGAAGGAGAGCGTATTTAATAATCGGTTCTTAATTGTAATTTGCTTTCCACTATAATTAAGCATACACTTGAAGTCAATATGAAGGAATGCATCGCAATTTGACTGTAATATTGAAGATGGCATTTGCTACTCGATTGCCGATTGATGAGCGCTGCTGAGTGCTGAGTGGTTTCGAGTCTCCTTTGTCTGTGCAATAACCAAGTTATAGTCCCGTGGAGTTAATCAAAACCGAATTGAATCAAACACATCGCTCCTTAAGACAATGAACTACCAATACCAATGAGGAGAGCAGCACAGCATGTTGGAGAGGCCAATCAAAGAAATATACATGCAAATCCAACTCCAACTCCAACTCCATCTACGATTCCAACTTCAGTTTCAACTCCAGATGCAAATGTATTTGCCGAACACACAATCTGACCTAAGAAGTGGTTGCAATTTGGATTTGATGTGCGGGAGGGGAGTTTATAATAAAGGTATAAGTTAATTTCGACAACTGTTGTGTGTAGACCATAAGAGGAGAGAAAGGGACAGCGACACTTTTGCGGCTTCTCAGTTTATCTGATGCGGCACAAAACTCGTCAACTGAGCGCCAGAGAGAGAGAGAGAGAGAGAGAGAGAGGGAGAGAGACAAAGGAAAATACACTGAAAAAGGGCATATAGAAACATCGGTATTTTGTTTTCTTATTTAATTTGAACATCGAGATTTTTCTTTTTTGTACACTACTTTTATGTATGAATTTTAGAAAGATTTTAATTTCAGAGTTAATCCCCAAGTTTTTTTCTAGTGTGGTTGAGGCTGCATCTATAACTTCATCATTTATATAAATCTTGAATTACATCTAAGTTTAGGGAACGAAGACAGCATCTTTTTTGACTGAATTGGGTTTTTATGAAGAATAAGAAGTATTGAATATGAAAAACACAATTATTTAATTGAGAATGTTAATTATTTGTAGGAAGGCATATGTATATTACGTATTTTAAACACACATTATATGCAATAACAGAAAAATTTTAAAAATACTCCTTTAATAAAAACTTCTTAATATAGATAGAGAAACTGTGCAGATGTCGCCTTCCAATTTCCATATATAATATGTCCAGATATACTGAAAAATGTTATTGCGAACGCATAGAAATTGCCGAATTATTAAGCACAAATTAAGAAAATAATGTCTGCTTAGTGGGAAAAAGTATCTGCTAGTCGAACCTTTTATATCGAGCTGTGTAATTTTTGTGCGAGTGTAGAGTACAGAAAGGCTGGGCATCAACTGGTTGCTGGCTCAGCTCTGCTTAGGTCCTTGAGCCTGGCCAGACTCCATTAATTTAAGGGATTTCCATGCCAAAAAACTGAAGGCAACATTTCTGCGATGCATTTTGTTGTGGCCGACTGGCAAACTGGCTGGCAAAAATGGCAAAATGTCTAAAACTGGCATTTGGCGGTCTTCTTGGCTGCTGCATGGTTTCTCGCTTGCCGTACCAAAAATTTAATTAATCTGGAATATTGTGAAGCTTAGATTACCAAACTACAGTTTCCCGTTTCCCATTTAAAATTCACAATTTACAGTTTACCGTTTACAGTTTACCATTTACAGTTTACAGTTGGGAATTTACAACAGGCAGAAAGTTGCCATCTAAATATTATTTTACACGATGCATTAACTGCAACTTTTGCATGCCTCATAATAATAATCATAATAATGCCGCAGGCAACAACTGTTTTATTTAAAGAAGAAATAAGTAAAATGTAAAGCGAGACGGCCAAGGAGAGAGAGAGAGAGAGTGAGGGAGACAAAGAGAGAGAAAGAGAGCGAATGCATTCAGATCAGAAAATGTCTTGGCTGGTTGGGAAAGGGTGATGTGGGGGGTGTGTGGGATGAGGAGGAGTGTTACGGGGGTCTCTGCGGCCTGCAGCGTATGTTGTTTTATGCGTATCATATTTTGCCAGGCAAAAGTTATAAGGCAAAGTGCAAGAGGCAAGAAGCAAGCACCAAGAAACAAGCAAAGAGGATAATTTCTCCCACACTTTTTATAATATTTTTTTCGTTCGCTTTTCTTTGCGGTTACTGTTCTTTTTGTTGTTGTTGTTGTTGCTGTTGCTGTTTTTGTTGCCAGCGCTTTTGACGTTTGAAGAAAGACTTGCTCTTTTAGTTAAATGTTTGAAAAGAAAAATTAAAAACTTTTTACAACAGCATGTGCGGCTGTTGCTTCCACCGCTTGCACCGCTTCCTCGCTTCTTCACCTGCGCTTCCTTCATCATAATTTGCTGCAAGCGTTGCGGCAAAGGGGGTTGCGGGCGGTTTGGCTACAAGTGCAAGTGCAAAGAAGTTAAGCAGCTAAAGCAGCCCAAAGATTACGTCGCAAGGCACACACACACACACACAACGGAAACAATATGTTCCACATATGGCTTAATCTAGATTACAACAAAGGCCAAAACAACCAAAACAAAATGTTTAAAAAATAAAAATAAATTAAAAAAAATTACTTGTTAACTTAAACGTCAATATTAAAAAAAATATATATATATTTCAAGCAGTATATAATTCCTACTAATTATTATTGTTAAAGGTGTTTGTTCTGATGGCAAAATAACAAATTAATATTTAAATATATTATATTATATATATTAATTATATTAATTTATTAATTTATATTAATTTTTATTTTATATTTTACTTATGTACATATTAATTTACTGCAATTAGCTAGATAAGTTAATCAATTGATTATCTCCGTAGATGAAGCAATCAGCTGCAACTGTTGCATGGAACAGTTATTTTTGTATTTTTTTTTTTGTTGCTCTTATCTATTCTCTCATTTATTGCCTGCTTTAAATGGCTGCTCACTGCCCTTCCCCCCACCCCCCACCCCACCACACCCATTATGCGATCCACTGCTCATTTAGGCATGTCTTGGCACATGCGGTAAAAAGTGCAAAGCGCAGGAGGAGATGTGGAAGGAGGTAAAAAGACAAAAAACAAGAAAAATTAGAAGAAAATTACAATGAAAACAACCAAAAAAAAAAGGAAGAAAACTTGTTGGAACTTTTTTGTTGTTTTTGTTTTCTGCTACATTTTTAGTCAGCTGAAGGCTGAGTTGGCTAAGTTGACTGCCATCCGTGTCTTGTCCTTGTCTCGGCATGTGTACACACGCCATCCAGATCCGGATGCGACTGCCACACTTGCTGCCTCCCCGCATCATGCCTCGTCCTGGCCCCTTCCTGCTGCAGTTCTTTCGTAACTTTTACTAGTGCGGCGACATCTGCCAATGTCTTGAACATCACAATACACACACCGTCACACACACACACACACACACACAACACGCACACCGAGCACTGGGTTGCGTTAGATACTCGACTTAAGAGATACCCTGTAAATTTTAAAGACCAACAAAAACTGGCGAAGCTGCATAGAATTGAATTGAACAAGTTTAGATGGCTGAAAATCTTTGCCTATAGTTTTCCCAAAAGTTGAAAGAGAGTTTATAGAAATTAGAAGAAATGGAGCTCAACTCAACCGATTTGCATTCGATAACTTTGAAGGAGAAAAAATGATGAAGCAAAAATCTGAGAATGGCTTATCGAGGTGAATGCGATTAAAAGAAAAATATCCACAAATAGTCAGCAGAAATCGGATGATTTATAAGAGCTTAGCTGACTTTTTTCCAGAAATAACGAAAAAACAATCGGAGTACTTATCTCGTTTTCAAGTAGATACAATAAAAGATCATAGGAATTCTTAAGAATTTAGCAAAAAAAAAAAACACAATGAAAAACTTAACCAATTTCTGCTCAAAGAAAAACATATTTTCTATGCTCTCTTTTCGTGACACACACAAACACTCACACAGACACACACACACACATGCAATGTGTAATGGCAACAGGGTATCGAAAAAGTGAGGTGAATGCTTGTCAAAGGGAGCTGCATAGGTGTTCTTGAGATGCGGAGACATGCGAGAGTCAAGTGTCTTTTCGCCGAGTGTGTCACACACGCAAAAGGACAAACTCCTTGGCAAAATAATGAAAAAGTAACTGAAAGTCGTATTTGTATTTTCCAGCGTCGTCCCCCCATCCTCAATCCCAACCTCCCCGCTCACCGCACATCCCCCTTATCCTTATCGTTTTGTGCCCAGCTCAGAGTCGAACACCTCCATCATGTAAGGCGATGCGCAAGTCGAAGGCAGGCAGCCTGTGTGGAAATTGGTGCGAGTAATTGGTTTGTTAGAACAAAACTTATAGCAAGGCAAATGGCACGACCCAAAACCACCCTTTTGCGACGCCCCCCTTCCCACCACCGCGCTTCCTTCTAACCTTCATCGACTGCACCCCTCAGCTGTTCAGCTGGACATGGGCAAAGTTTTTGGGAGACTCACCTGAAAATGGGTAACTGCGGGGATCCGGCTTGGGTAGGTCGAGCATAGTTTAAGGGGTTTGGCAACCAGCAACAACCTAATAATAATCTGCATGTGCATGGCATGCCCAAAACTTGAAAGCATTTCACAGAGTTTTCAGCTTACAGATTTCGAAGCTGCACACAACTTTGCTTTAGCATACACTACGCGCATACACTCGGAGAAATTTGCGTTTAATATGTCCCAAAATGAAAAAATCGCCAACGGCTTTCTTCTCAAATCTTTCTCTGGTCAAGTGGTCAACAATCGATATCAGCCGATATCGAAAAACGGATAAGCTCACAAAATATTCCAGCTTCTCATTCACTGTCATCTTCACAGTAAGCATTTTCTCTGAGTGCACATAAAGACAAATTTAGTTTGTCGAAGAGTAGAAGATACACGTGTAGCATGTCAGTGACATGTTGAAACTGTCTTTAGCTTCTGCTTCACCTTCAGTTCCAACTCACTTCTTTGCAAACCCCCTAACCCCCCTCCACCATACTCGACCCCTGTCTCTTCTGTCCAAGTCGAGATTCAACTTTCTGTTAAGGCACACAAAGGTTAAAAAGCAATTTTTCGAATGTCAGCGCACAAAATTTCATTACAAGATTTGTATTTGCGTTTTTGTGCACTTTTTGTCTCAATGTTGTTGTTGTTGTTATTGTTGTTGTTGTTGTGATCAGTGAACAATAACAAACAACACGAACAATGATCAGCACGAAGCAAAAACAGCTGTTGTTGTTCCCACTTCTACTTCTATTTATGTTACCGTTTCAACTTTGCCTCAAGTGTGTGCTTCTCGTGTGTGTGTGTGTATGTGTGTGTGTGTGTTTGTGTGTGTGTTCTTTGTTGGCTTTTCGTCAGTGCTGATAAGCGTCAGTTGAAGCGAACAAAAAAGAGCTTTCTGATGTGTTCAACTAGTGTTGCAGTTGAAATTAACACGTAATTGTTTTGGAAAACTGTTTAAAATATTCATAACAACTTTTTCAGCTAATCAAATTGGATTTGTGCATGTTGCATGTGGTATATTGCACGTTGCACGTTATCTAATTTCATTATATGTTTAAAACAAACTACGCCATGAATAAATACCAAAACTATTTTAATTTCAACAAACAAACCAACAAAATAAGTTAATTAACCCCAGATGAGTTGAGCTACAGCTGAGTTTCTATATAAGATACTTGATTGCTAACCAACACTGGTTTACCTGAAACTCAAGTGCACCATTAAATTCCCTGAATCCAGTTGTTAAAGAGGTATACACTTTTTACCAACCGAACAAACAATCCTTGGTAATTCCAGCTCTGAAATTCGGAAAGAAATGCGCTTTTATCAATTTACATTTTAAATTTTATAGATTTTCTAGCTTCCCAATTTTAACATAAATAAATAAAAAAAAATACAAAGATAAATTGCGAATATATGTGTAATTTTAATAAATTAGATTAATTACTGAATTTGAAGATTAACAAGATTATTTAATTTTCTTGATTTTTCTGATATTTAATGACAATGACAGCCACACCAGCTCCAAATTAATATATAAAGATAAATATTATTGATTTCATATAGATTGAATAAGCAAACACACCCAAGTCGAATTGATATATTTCCGTAAATAAAACTGTATTACATAACAAAGTTAGGATTTAGGGTATATTGCAGTCGAGCTCACTCGACTAAAACATTTCAGCTTGTTGTGGTTTGTTTTTTCTATTTCTTTTTCATTTTCAAAATCATCTCTGCCCACTTGCTGCTCGTGTGCAAGCTCATTCAACATCAGCATCTAATTTATTATTATTAATAACAATAATACGCACATTTATGCATATGCAAAGCACTTGAATGGGTTCTGGCCCGGTTCGAGGCAAATCGCCATTGCCGAATAACATCCTTGAGCGCAGTCGAAATCAACGTTTTAAAAGGATTTGCCATGCTAAATATTTTGAAATGCCTTAAGCTATTCAAAAATTACATCACTCGAGTAAATATGGGCGACTTGAGAGTCGACTTCAACAAGGACAAGGACGAACAGTCGACGGACAATAGAGGAGAGTCTAGTATAGGGGAGTGGGGTAGAGGGGAGTCAAGGAGCAGGCAGGTTGCCTAAAGATGCCAGCCAGCAAAGACGACGGCTGCCGGCCAAAAAACTGGGCAGCCGCAGACCCACGATTAATGGCAACGGAGAATCTAATGTTGCGAATATGCGAGTTGCCGTACTGATTTCAAAATGGATGTACAACTCTCTCCACACCCCACCATCTCTTTTGTGTGTATATGTGTGTGTGTGATAGTGTGTGTATGTGTGTGTGTATGTGGAGGGGAGGCGGCAAACAAAACAAAGGCCCCCAGTTGTTATCCCAGCAAGCAGCAGCAGCAACATTAAGCAAACAGGGCTAACCAAAGCACATCGAAATTGGGTTACCCTTTAAAGTGTTTATAACTCAGGACAAATATATCTAAATTTAAATGTTTTTTATATGTGCACACAAAAAATACTATTCGTTGTTGTGTTTATTATTTTTAAATTTAATTTACTAAGATGTGGGAGAAAATTTTCTTTTTAAATACTTTTTATAAATAAGTCAAATTTTTAGAAATATAATTCTTTAAATAAGAAACACTTCTCAAAAATTTAAGCAAATCCTTTAATTTTAAGTATTTTATATAATTTATATTTATTTTTATTTTTGTATATTTACAAGCTTTAAATTATTATTTATTTAATTTGTTCGTATATTTATAAATTATTTCTAAAAGCCAGAAAAATGTAATCATTATTTTGGGTAGATGAAGACGGAGATATGTCTTTACCGGATCGGCTAGTTAAGCTGATTAAAAATAAATATATACTTTTTAGGAGTTTGTAACGCTCCTTTGAATGTGTCGCAAACTTGACGACAAAAGCAATGTTCCCTTTACAGGGCTATGGTAAGATGTGTATGGGTTCAACGGTCGAGCGTTTGCTTGATTTAACCATGCACTGAGGGCCACAGCCCAAGACCAAAAATGAAAAAAACAGTATAACGGAGATGGGAGTTGGTTCGGAAGGAAGTGGAAACTGGGTTGGTGTGTGGGTGTGTGGGTGTGTGTGTGTGTGTTTTGGAATTGGGGTGGGGGTGGGGGGTAAAACTGCGGTCGCCTTGGCGGTCGGGTTCCGAGTACGGTCCTCGACATCATCGAGAAATGAAAACAACTCAAGCGAAAATACAATCATATTTTTATTGCCGGCTGGTTGGCTGCATGTCGATGGCGCTGGCGGGGGTGGGGTATGGGTAAGGGTCAATGGGGCAGGGAGAACTGTATTGGTGGCAGGGTCGTCAACCAATTCTCGTTTGCTCGCTCGTTTAGTCGATTATACTTGGAGGCGTTTTTCTTAATAGCAGCAACAAGAACAACAAGAACAAAGCGCCAAACGACAAAGCAACAAAGCGACAATCGACAATCGCCAAGCGGGCTACAATAACAAACTGTGGCGCCCGTCGACGACGACTGAAATGAATTAAAACCGAATCAAAACATCTGGACGCACGACCATGAGACAACATAAACATCAGCGAAAGCGGCAGCAGCCAGAGGACTCCGAGCAGGACTCTGGCCAGGATTTGAGGCAGGAGTCGCCCAGCTACGCACTCCAATCGCACTATTTATTTTGACGGTCGCCTGAGCATTGAAGCATTGAAGCAATGAAACATTGCCAAAGTAGGGGTGTGGCCAAAGTCCTAACCATATGATGCTTGCCACAGTGTGCACAGTGTGACTGGGCAACAACAACTTTAAGACTGTTGAGTCAATGATTAATGAATTTATATGCTCGATAAATAAAATGCTTTCTCTCGTTGGGTTCATGGGGTAATATTAATAATGATCTTAATGACGATGGTAAGAGGTAAACGAATGGGTAACTTTTACGAAACAAACACTAATTATCTCTGGATATAAGAAGAGTACAGTTAATTATATATAAAAAAAACAAAGGAAGGGGCAGAGAGTGAGAAAAGATTAGTAGCAATCTTTATCAATCAGTGATACTAGAAGTGTAGAATACAATTTCTATTAGGCTTAGTAAAAATCTAAGTAAAATTTTAGATATGCAAATTGCATAAATCGAAAAGTTTTCAAATTGCAAACAATCTAATTTTGATTTGTTAAAAAGCTGAAAAAGAGGCGAATGTAGCAAGTCAATTGGCATTCAACATAAACTGATTTTAGTAACAAGGATATCAACGGATTCGGATCTTTTCTCTCTGTCTCTCTGTCTCTCTCTCTCTCCCTCTCTCTCTCTCTCTCTTAGATAGATGCTGTTGCTAGATTAAATTCTATATTCAATTACGTAAGTAAAACTCTTGGCTAAACTAATGTAATAGCTAACTGATTCCCAGCCAATCTCTTAAGACTAAACTGAAAGCGATGAGTTTCTGGTAAATATTGTGTGCGCACACAAATAATAACACTATCAGCGCGGCTGGTCGCACTTCAGCTAGTCAGCCAACCAGCCAGTCAGCCAACCAGCCAGTCAGCCAACCAGCATCTGTTACCTTCATGCCCCCTCCCAAATGCACAAAGAATAGAATAGAAAAAAGATATAGCAACAACTACAAGAATAACAGCAAAAACAACAACAACAACAAGAGCAACAACAATAACGGAAAAGGGCATTAGGGATATGCAAGGTAAGCAATTTGCATTTGCAAACCTCAAACCGCAAACGGTAAAGCAAAACTTGAAACACAGCAGACGGCGACGACAACGACAAAGCAAACGACGACAACAACAACAACAATAACAACAATGATAAAGAAATATGCTAAATTACTAAAAGACAAAAAATAAATAATATTCATATACACACATACTTATACATATACACATATATATATATCTCAGCAACCCATCAGATGCCACCCACAAAAAGTACTTTCAAGAAGTTGCCGTAAGACGAGTGCGCTGCCAAAGGCATAAACCAGTGCCAAAAAATGGTCAGGCAAACAGCACACAAGAAGAACAAGAGCTGGCAACAACAACAACAACAAGAGAAGCAGCAGCAGCAGCAGCAGCACCTGTGGCCACTCTCAGCATCCCGTCAACCCCTGCACCCACGATCTTAACCCATAGATTGGGGCAACAGTTCATCTTGGTCGATGTCATTCTGTACAGGCAAATAATCAAGTAAGCTTGCAAAAGATAGAGACAAAACACCGAATGCAAAAGCAGACAGACAGAGAAGGAGAGAGAAAGAGGAGGAGCATGCTCCTCTATGTTGTGTTAGTGTGTGTGTGTGTGAGTGAGTGTGTGTGTGTGCGCTGTGTTATTGAAAATAGTTATACAATTTATAGAGTGCCCACTGTTGCCATGACCAAAGGTCAGAGAATTAGAATCAAAATCACAAGCGTACATAGTGAGACAAAGAGAGAGAGAGAGAGAGGGAGAGAGAGAGGGAGAGTGAGTGGCAGTGAGAGCAATGGACGTGCTGCCTGCCCGCCTGTCTGCAGTTTGCATAACAAAGGACAAAGCGCGTCCAGTCCTTCAAATTGTCAGTTTGGAATGTCTGCTCAAGATGCTCCCATAGACAACAACAACAAAAACAAGGAAAGCAATAGAGATTGCAACAGCAACAACAACAACACAACCACAACAACTAAACGTAAATCAAGTAAGCTGCTTTGTCGACTTACAAACATTTGCTTACATTTTCACAGCAACAAGCAAATCGACAGACAAATTCACTCAAAGGTGAAAGGTGAACTTATCTACACAACGATAACCGATGAATTTCCATCTCTATCTATATACATATATATATATATATGCGTGTGTGTGTGAGTAAACATTTAATATGCAGCTATGCTAATTTTCAATTCAACTCATGAAAAACTGTACTGAAAATCTTCTCTTTTTCTGTACTTAAATGGGTAAAAAGGGTATAAATGTTTTGGGTAAATATATGTAACAGGTACAAGTATAAAGTATACATATACTTGATCAGAATCAACAGACGAGTCGATATAGCCATATAAGTCCTTCCCTTCCGTCCATCTATCTGTACGAATACGCGGATCTTAGAGTTAGATACTTAAAATTTGAAATATAAGTCCTCAAATATACTGATACGTGAATAAATTTCTTTCGTTTCTCGATAACCGATACATATCGTTTTCCAATAGTAATAAGTGGCACAGTTTTAAAGGCATATGCATATTCACAATACTGATCATCTGCCCAAATTTCATCAAGATTGGATAAGAAACACCCAAGTCACGGTCAAAAATATATTCTCATATTTATGTTTGTATGTATGAATATATATGTACATGTTCCTAGCTAACCAATTAGGGTTCACTTCGTGCTTGTATATTAAAATATGCGCTGCCTTTATTGTCTATCCTCTTTACATTTGGGAGCAAAACTTTTTAAAAGGGATATTTGCCAATAAAATTAGAATATATTGAATAGGTATATCGTTGTCGAGCTTACTCGACTACAGATTTCATAATTGTTTTTTCTGTCAGCAGTTAAAAAGAACTTGAAAATGATTTTGAGCTTTTAAATGCTAAAAGACAAAATAAATAAATATATGTACATATATAGATTAGCTTATTGATTTTCTGAAACTTCAGTTAGAAGATCGAATTGCCTACTCGAAATGGTAATTATTTCAGCTAATTGATAAACTTGTTCCTTAACAATTGTCGGAATGATATAAATGATTTAGGATTACTTCCAGATCATTAGTTAAAATTCGATAGTCAATGGAACAATATTCGATGTTCCTTATACGACTAAGATACTTTTCACTTCTCTTGTGCGTCCAATTTTGGAATATGGATTTTATGTGAGGTCTCCACAATATCATATTCAACAAAGTAAATTAGAATCTGTGCTGAAGAGTTTCGTACATTTTGCTCTTCGTCGTTTCGACTGGGGAGTACTGCCTCCAAATAGACTGATCCTTAATAATCTATAAACTAGATGTTAATGTAGTAGTTAAAGTGCGAAATGATGATATGGATTCCGCAGCGCTGGTGAACCAAATATATTTTTCCCTTCTCAAAACCGTCTCGTTATTTATTATCAATTTCTCTTAATCGTTGTACTACTAAATATAATATATTTTTATTGTAAAGAATTCAGGATCTTCAATTTCTGTAACTACGAACTCAATTTTAAATGTCTTTTCTCGTGAATAACTTTTTTGCTAATTCATACTAATAGATTTTTTTGGTCTGATTGAGTTTTTTCTGGTTTTTGCCCACTGCATGCAACAAATGTTTGGCCATTTTGCATTTAATTACTCCCACTAATCTTATAAATATATCTTATTTTTAATTATTTAAATAATTTTAAATTGTATTATAACTTGATTTAAATTAAATTTTTGCTTTGTGTATTTTTTGATTCGACCTACTTCAGTAAACATTAAATAAATAAATAACCAACACTTGTTTATAAGAAGTTGTAGTTCGAATAAGCCCAAAGTAAGCATTTGTAACATTCTTAAAATTGCACTTGACAACATAATATATATTGTTAAAATATACATTTAATAAAATAAGTAAAAAATTTAATCAATCAGTGGAAGACAACTTTGATTTATGGAAAGTCGCAACTCAGATCTAAACAAATATTGAAATAGAACAAAAAAACAAAAAATTACATGAATTCCTAATGAAAACTACTGTCAGTTCATATTACGGAACTTTCCATCATCTACATTCCCCCCCCAAAAAAAATGGGCAAGCAAGTAAAAACGGCGTTGCTAAAGAAACAACGATACAAGGATTCAAGGACTGGGCTTGAACGATTTAGAGTTTGAGTTGGGTAAAGACTGGCATCCGCTAAATCCATTGGGCATATTCTCGCATGCACTTGATATCCATAAGTATGTACAGGTATAAATAAATATGTATACATATACATATACGTATATATAAATATATCTATATCCTTATCAATGTGAACGTGTCAGCAATAGAATATACCCATTCTATTTTGCGATGAAGATGTCCAAATGCGCATTTTAATGTAATCTCTTACGGATTTGTTTTGACAAACGTCATCCTCAGTGTCTCTTTAAGAGTGTGTGTGTGTGTGTGTGTGTTGTTGTAGTTATGTTTTATGGGGTTGCTTGGGCTTACTTTGCTCGGCTGCCGTTGCTTCTTCATCATAAATATTCGATTACTCAGGCGTAAGTAATTTGCTATATTATTACATTTGTTAAAACTGTTTTTTATTCAATGTCCAACCATCCTCCCACTCCCAATTCTCTGGCTCTGGCTCTGGCTAAAGAGGGTTGCTGCAACATGTGGACAAGCTTGTCAAGCTTAGCCATGATTGAATCAACTGCTCGTGCTTGACGAGAGCAACTGGAAGCATGGAAATCATAGCATAGATAAAAATACATTTTGTCTGAACTCAAATGGCATGGGACACAATTGGATTAATGGCCTGTCCTTTAAAACATTCCATCAGATGCCTCAAAATTTCCAAATTGTTATATATTTTTGTATATCAATCAATTGGATCAGTCGGATAAATCAACAAGAGAAACAAAATAAATAACTTGAAATTTTGAGTAACAGGAAGGTAGAAATACAAGAGATAAAAACTGGAATATTGAGTCGGTTTCCAAGTATTTTGAATTTATTTTGAATTTATTTTTGAATATTTCAGCAAAAAACGTGAGACAAAACTATAAATATCCTTACTAAATATCTATTGAAAAGGACATTCTTCTTGATTATTTTGTTATCATATATATATTATAAAATGTTAATTCTTAAGTAAAATGGCAATGTAAATGTTATTTATATAACATATATTTTTTGGGCCTCAGCTGCGCAAATTATAATTTTGTTGTAAAGTTTGTACCACATACGTCATTGAACCCATTTAGTAAATATATTCTTCATATAGGCACGTCTATAACTATGTGAACTCAGTCAGTCTTAATGCTATCTTGATTAAACTTGAAATATATTATTTGTTTCGCTGGCAAATATGTAGTTGTACAAATCGTATCATATATCATCTTATATCATATAGCTGACATAAGGACAATCGTTTTAAAGATGAGCTCTTGTATGAAATACTTTTTATTTTTCTTGATATCCCTAAATTTTTACTAAATATTGTCAAAAATTGATTACAACAACATATACCTTGCATAGGATTTGTTTATAATAAAACTTTGATGTCGACAGATTGTCTAAGATGTTTCCGTTTTTATTTTTATTTTTGAACATATTTCCTGAAACCAAATGCATATATGGGTAAATAATAGGCTGAGGTGATTAATTCGGTACGTTGCATTCACGTTCTTTGACACACTCACTCTCTCTGTCTCCTTTTTTCTCTCTCTCTCTCTCTCTCTATCTGCCTGAGTGTGTTGGTAACTCATTTGTAGAGCCAACTATGATATGTAAATATTGGGAAAGCACCAAGTGGTTTTTATGCCATAGGAAAATAACCGAACGCCATATGCCATATACGGAGGCGCTGATGCGAAATGCGAATGTGTATGTGAGGTGGGTTGATGGAAAGGGAGGGGGCGGGGGAGGGGGAGGAGATGCAATTGCAGTGAAGGTAGTAGTGTGGTGGGGGAGGAGACGGCGCTGGCTGTGGGGCAGAGCTTTGCCTGACGCTGAGTAAACTCCACTTTCTCACAGGCAATCCGATTTACATATTACTCGAAGAGTCTGCTTTGAATAAACTCGCTCGAACGAACTCCAGCATTCGCCTTTATCTCTAGCTACCCCTCTCCCCCTTCTCTCTCTCTCTGTCTCTATCTTTCCCTCCATATTTTCCTCTCTTCCTCTTTCTTTTAAGTAAGCGTGTGTGCAGCTTTTAAATTTGCAAACATGAGCATGTAAATTTGCAATGAATAAATTAACCAACTGCATCTTTCCTCTCTCTCTCTCTCTCTCCCTGTCCCTCTCCCTGTCTCTCTCTCTCTCTCGCACTGTCGCATGCCTTGATTTCTTGATACTCAACACTTTCGCTATTTATTAAATATAAATTGGTTTTTCCCACCCCTCTCTTACCGACATACCGCTCCTGGCTGGCGCCTTAAAGTCAACTTTGAATTGCAGGCGATTCTCAGTTTTAATCACTTTTCATTAAGCTCGTTTCGCTGTCCTTGGATGATGTCCTGGAAGCAGGAGAAGATGCAGTTGCAGAAAAAGAAGAAATCACTCAGCCGCAGGCTCTGCCTGCTGTCTACTCCTGTCTATTTCCGTATCTCCCTCTCCCCCTCCCTGTCACTCTCCAGCATCCTCTGTTGCTGCTGCTGCTGCTGCTGTTGCTGTCGCATTCTTATTGTGGCGAAAAAACAATCACGTGGCGCTAGATAGACAGGCCTGCCAGGCTGAAAACAACTCTTTTTTTGCAACATCAACAATATTACGTATATACACTCAGAGAAATACAATAGTCTGAAGCAAAAAATTACTATTTTCTCTTGAATAGGTCTGTTTGGAGCACAATAAAAAAGGTAAAAAAATTCTTCAGTTAGGCATATTCTCATTTGAAGGCAACTAATTTTCCATCATATCTGAATATTATCAAAAAAAAAATAGCCTTTAATTTTGAAAGTAGTCAATGATAGCTTGACTTGTAATTCAGAAGGAATATTTATAAAATATATCTTAGTTTTCACAGTATTTCTTTACCTAATTCCATTCTCGATTATTTTAAAATATAGAAAAAATATGTATTATTTTCAAGGTTTGATTTTTATTGGTGCTGCACAAAAATTTGAATTTATCCTTCTTTTTTTTATTCTGAGTGTATGGATGAGAGACGGTAGACAGCCTCAGAGATGAAAAAAAGAAAGACGTCAACGGCAGAAACGGCGGCAACGCCGAGAGAAGGACAGGGCGCCATAGGGACAGAGCGACAGAAGGACAGAGAGACAGAGGGACAGGGTGACAAAAAGACAGGGCGACACAAGGCCAGGACGACTTTTACAGAGAGAATGCTGGATAAACTTATAGCCAGCCGCAACGACAGCTACCGCCAAGAACAGGAGAAAAACAAGGCAAAAACAACAAAGAAGTCGAAGTATGAGCAGCAAAAAAGGAGAAGTTAGCAAAAAGAAACGAACACAACGAGCCGAGAAAACTCAATTAAACTTTTGTAATTACAGCTAAAACGGAAGAAGATATTTATCCAGTATAATTGCATTGAAGGCAAATGAAATAAAAGAATATAAAAAAAAAGCAAAACAACGCCACGCCAAAAACCAAAGCACAGGCAAGAAAATAAATAAATAAAGGATGTCGGCAGACAGCAGCAAGCACAAGCAGCAGACAAAAATAGCGGCGTCCAGGTAACCCCCATCGCACCGCTTTACCGTTAAAGCGGCTGCCAACAACCCCCACCACACATTCTCTGTCGCTGGTCAAGCGACAACGCCACAAGTGCCACTTGACACATCGGCAAACGGCAAACGGCACAATGCAGATGCAGAAGAGGACCACGGACCACGCAAGACGAGAGTGTCGTCTTTGTCGCACTCACACCCGCCCCGACAATCATGCCATGTCTCCTTCTCCTGCTGCTCCCCCTTCCCCATGTCCTGCTCCTCCAGCCCAATCAGAGTAATGACAATGCAGCTGCTGCATTGTGAAACTTTCCGCTTGATTAGTGCCCAGGCTGTTTCTTGGCTGTGCTTTGAAAACAATGTTTCAAATCAGAAGCAACAGATCGCTGTAACAGTTCAAACAGCGAGTGTGAAGGAGAAAGCGAAGAGTGTGTGTGTGTGGGTGTTTACAGTTATGCAAGGAAGGGAAAAGTCTGTGTGTGTGTTTACAGTTATGCAAGTGAGGGAAACGAAAAGCGAGAATTTATCGTGTCGGCTTATCGCACTTATCGCACCATGCGAAAGCGGAAAAGAAAGAAGCTCAGCCACAAAGTGCTACAAATGTCTTTGGTTTCTGCTTTCTTTGCTTCCCTGTTTTCGTAAATCGAACCCACTGAAAATGGCCAAAATGGGTACAATGATGTTGTACCAAAGTATGTAACGGAACAAATTATAATTTGATCGAGATTTGTAATAATAATAATTTCAATAATAAATATTTTTTCTTACATAAATTAACAAAGTAATTGAATTGATTGTTTCGATTCAATTGCCAAGTTAGATTTTGAATTCCAATTCGAAGGAATTATTTAAATTTTTCTCTTCAAACTATATATACCAGGAATCTTATTACATTTTATCGCTAACTGCTTGCGTTAAGCGATAAATCAAACATATTGCTTAAGAAGTTGATCAATAATATTACCAGTTAAAGTTATTGCCTTGCACTTGATATATAATTACTAATTATATACTAATCAACTGTGCAAATTTGATCGGATACCCAAGTTGCATTCTTATATCAGGCAGGCAGGCAGGCGAAAAAATTAGTTATATTATGTCTGTCAGCCCTTTCGCATCCAGTCAATCCAATCCATCCAATCACTCCATATTGCACTCGCTTGTGCTTAAGGCTGATATATTGAACCATGGCACAGGGCATCTGCTCGTCGAGCACTCGTGACTATAACATTCTCAACTGTTTGCAATACTGCTTTTTATTTGATTGTTTTTCAAATGTAAAGTGTACAAAATTAATGAAAACTTTTTTCAGTTATGTAGCTCAAGTTTAGTTGATATCCGTCAAATAGGAATCCCAAAAAATTGTTTCGAGCTGCTTGAAGCCTGTCTTACGGTAAATGCCAATTTCATACAGATCCATCCTAAACAGTCGCACACAGTCCATCTTGATGGGCAGACAGATAGCGGCATCTATTGATAGGTCGCAATGATAGTGTTTCTTGAAAATATCGTTACGTCCCTCTGCACCTCGATCGATGGCACTAACGTCCCAATGCATCTATGCTATAAGACGCGGCTTTTGAACCACCTCACAACCGCCGAACAGGAGCTTTCATCCGAATGGACTGAATCCAACGGACTGGGGATGTTCCTGCATAATAGTGCCAATATGTGTAAGCGTGGAAGCCATGCCAAAGTCCAGACTAGAGCTACGAATTAAAACCCCCTCCAAGAGAACGCAAGAACAGTGACTGGACAGCTTCGATTCCAAACTCTTATCCGCTACCAGGATAACAGCGTTTTTGGCCTTTATACCAATGTCTGGAATACACGATGCTGCGCAATTATTGGCATAAGTCAATTGAACAATCCCATTGAAAAGTTGTGGTTTTTAAATTTTCATAAAGAATTTTATGAGTTTCTGTTCGTTTTACGAGGTGCTTGGAATACTGACTTTTTATTCCACATAATAGTTCATAGTTCAGTCATAGCCTACTCGGTTTGCTATTAGCAAATGGTGAACAAATTACTCAGCCTAAAATTCTGCTACAGCAATCTTATTTTTGCTATGCTCTTTGCTAATCGTAGTTGCTACAGTTGCTACTATTCCGTTGAATAACAGACTAAATACTACTTATATATTTTGAAGTGGGCTTATCAGAGTGGGCTTATCAGAGAAATAGTGAAGCACTTACTTATACTGCTTTAAACCTAACTCGTTAGAAAATAAATAAATATAAATGATGTATATATATATATATATATATATATATATATATATATATATATATATATATATTCACTCGATTAGTCAACTCAGTGATGTGAAGTGAATATTAAATGTTGAACAACAAGTGGATCTAAAGTGTTGTTCTCCTTGTCGACTGTTCATTTGTTATTGACCTTTGTCGAAATTTGTTGCTCGTTTGAGCGAATTTCGAATTTCTCTGCTGCTCTCTCTGCTGCCCCTTGATGAAGACATTAATTTGATGCAAATCGCGTCAACTGAACACAATCGAAGTGCTAATTGCGTTTCTTTCAATGCCGGTAACAGTAGCTTTCACACCTGCCACACAGTTGCCCCGGAGTTTCCCTACAATTGCCCCACAATTGCCACCCCCCCTCCACCACAACCCTCACTGCTTTAGTGTTAACAAACAGTCAGCCAATCACCACCCCCAAAAATGACAGCAACAGTAGCTTCATTATGCTCGACATCATCATCATCATCATTAGGCAGGTGAGGCAACAAACAACTGCAATGGGAAAAGGAATGGGTTTGGGTGGCATGCAGCATGTAGCAGCTAGCATGTAGCATGTAGCAGGCAGCAGGCAGTTGCACTTCGTGTTCACTTTATTATGTATGCGCGACACAGACAATGGGCCACTGATGGACGTGCTCTGCAATTGCAACAACAACCATCAGCCAGCAAATGCTTGGACAGCAGCAATGGGGCATCAACAGTCGTCCCCCGTTGGTCACTGCAAAACATTGATGTAGCAACCCGAACCAAACGTCAACCGTCCAACCCAAAACTAAACGCCCTTTTTGTACACTTGGAAAAATACATTTTCTGGTGATAAATTAATAGGTTCCAGTTACCCTATATGTTGACAGAAAGGGTATATTGATCTTTAGCCAATATATGCAGCAAATAGTATCTCGGATTTCATAAATATATATGTGTTGATATATTCCTAATCAGCATTAATAGCCAAGTTAATGTAACCAAGTCCGTCTGTATAAAAGGCGAAGGCATAACTTATCGATTACCCTAAGCAGATTGAGCTTATTTCAATATATCGATAACAAGCTTACAGATCAAAGCTTATGATTGATAAGAAAGTTCGTTTGCTCTCTCTTTCTCCCTCTTTCTCATTAGTTAATGCATTTAATTGTTGCAGAGACTACAAATTTTGTAATAAAAGTACTCGAAAGGCAAACGCTAATCCCGGTATCGATAACTTCTTGTGTATCGTGTAATTTGATATAAATCGATTGCCGATAGTACAATTTGACATGCCTTTCAAATCGGACATGTTTATTTCATGACATATTCATAATCGCTGAAAAGATATAATTTATAATCATTAAAATTGCCTATGCAAATTTGACAAATTATACAGCAAAAAGCTGACGCACACATATACATAGACACACAAATACATAGTCACATATAAAAGTGCACAAGTATTTTTCTGAGTGCACTCAAACTCAATATAGAACCAGAATACTTGGGGAATCTGGACGGCGACTTGAACAACGGCTGCCCTCAATGAATATAATGTTTTGTAAATCTGAAACGCTTGTCTGTGGCATGTGTAACACATACATACATGGGTGTTTCGGATGTCTGTGTGTATGTGTGTGTTGTGCTTGGACTGACACCTTGCCATTGAAAGCTGATGTGCTGCAATAGAGTCAAATTGCGAAGCATGTGGCGCCAGTTTTTCTATTGAGACTTTTTGCTAAGTTTTTATGTTCCCTTGCCACCGTGCCCCTTACCCGATACACAAAAACCGACACCCTACTCCACTGTGACCGCAAACGGAAACTGGCCAGTGAAAATAAATGGCTGTCAAAGCATCTGCAACTGGAGCCACTGCATCCTGGGCTTCGGTTCGTCTCTTTATCAAAGATGTTGACCAGCTGCTGCTGCAGCTGAGGTTTCTCTCAGTCCGATTCTCTGTTGTCTGTCTTCATTGGCAACGTTGTCTGGTTAGCTTGTAATTTAATGTAACCATTTCTCCCCCATTTCATCCCGATTTCGTCCCATTTCGTCCCATTTGACCATTTGTGCGGCACTCATTTAACGGGTGCTAAGGCAGCACCAGATTATTGGATTTGTATAACGCAATTTTCGCTTACATAACATTAATTTAATGCAATTTTGCCATGTTTGCTTTTAGGTTGAACCAAAAACCCAACAGAAATTTGCGTATTTCATTTAGTTAGCCTTTTTCAAGCTAACAAGCTGGAAAAAAGCTTTACTACTGATCATGCCCAAAGTTCAAAAGTTTTGGCTGCGATTAAAACAATTTTAAGCTTAGTCATTTAAACTATGCTCAATAAAAAGCCCATTTACATCAGCTATTGCATTGAAATATTAAAAGCTTACATTATTATTATTAATATGAGTTGGCTAACAAGCTTTAAAGCTCAATTGCTGAACAGGTTAAAGTTTTAAATTTTGAACTAATTGGATCACTGATTATAGCTCTGCGGAAGCTCATTAAAAAGTCATCTTCTCTTAAAAGTATACAGGCTAAAAAGCTCTTTTGCTTGATGGTATTGATAAGGTTAAAAACTTAACAGATCAAAAGCTTCAACTTTGATGATCAAATTAAATCATTTACAGTGTTTTAAAATCAATTTATTCTGACAAGACAAAAGCTCTGCTTACTACGACTGAAATTCAATAAGGAGACAAAAACTTTCTTCTTCTTATCGGCTAATGCATAAATAGTCTGGTTCTCTATCATTGGTCAGTAAGCTTGGAAATTTGCAAAACAGGTCCAGCCTAAATTCGACCGCAACTCATAATTTATGCGATGCAGTATTTTATCCATTCTTATATTATAGATTTAAGTGCACAGACATTAAGGCCGTTAGGACGGGGATTATGAAAGCGTGGCTCTATTTATATATGCACATATACAGGCGTATATATGTTTATATATATTTTTTATAAGCTGTTTCCACGGTGGCGAAAGCCAAACAGAACAAAACAAGTCCAAATGACAGGCCCAAAGTGCCCAAGTTTAATGCATATTCGAACTTAACGGCGAATGTTTTCATAAACGACCAGCAGCGATTTATAGACTTGCCGAGAGGGATGTGTGTGTGTGTGTGTGTGTGTGTGCGTGTGTGTGTGTGTGCGTGTGTGTGTGGCAACTCATTAAGTTCATGTTCTGTGTCTCTGTCGGCCATCAAAGTCGATTACCTAGAAAATACCACAATGCCAATCGATTAAGTTGCATAGGTCGACAGAGTGAGACCCGTGCAGCAACTGAGAACCGTACAACTGTATCCGGCAAATGGTGCTGCGAACCGTGCCTCGATGCGGTTCGGTACGGCTGGCCTTTGGCCTCATCGGTTCGGTTCAGTTCCGTTCATTGTCAAATTACATTAACAGCGTCTGTGTTTTGACAGCTGCTTTTGGCTATTGACATTCGCTTCTTGACAGTCAACTTCAAGCACACACACACACATACACACACACACACACACACTCTCAGACACACACACATACACAATGCAACGTTATGGTCAGCGTTTATGACAGCTTCGACTCAATTCCTTTTACTGTCTCGCATACACTCTAAAAAATAATTATTTAAAAAAATAATAACCTTTTATTATTAAATTTAAAAATAATTTTAAAAAATATTTATATAGAAATATATATGCTAAACTTGCACAGAATGACAAAAGAACTAATTTCCTTTAAGTAATCATTTTAATATTTTTGAATTCCATTTCATAAAAATATAAAAATTCACTTTCAGCAATATTTTATTATTTTGACTTTTCCAAAAAGTCGCAAAATTTAAAACAATATATATCTGAAAAGTTTAAGTGCAAAGCTTTGATTTCTTGTGAAGTTTATAATGTATTAAAGAAAGCATCTCGGAGCCGTTGAACAGCATCACTATTTGAGTCGCTATAGCCATGCCTGACTGTCCATCAATTCAACTAACAATGTGAACTCAGTCAGTTTTCTTAATGAGGATTGGACAGTGTTCGTTTTTTTATAGCACATAGAGTTTAATAGATAGCATCACTATATCATATAGCTGCCATAGGAACAATCAAAACGAGAGATGAGTTTTTACTTACTTACTTCTTGAACAGAAGTAATATGCGAATTCACACATTGTACAATATATATACCCGATCAGTCTACATATATAACATAAAGCTGTTATAGGAACAATCGATTGAAGGGAATAGGAACAATCACCAATAAAGAACTTATTTCGCTAACAAAGTTTTACAGACCAAACTCAAATTTCATAAAAATGTGTTTTAATTTTATATTTTGTCTACAATGCACTTTTTACCCTAGCCAATGAGATATATTTTTCTTATACGAGTATATCGAATATATGTTTGTTTTCTTTGTTCTTGGGCATTTGTATATTTTTGTTTAGTGTATTGGCAAAGCACACTCAGCTCTTATCTGTGTGTGCTCATAAACGGCATGTTTAGGAGCCAATGAGCTGCGTTTTTATGGCAAAAACACACTTGCACACACCCTGAGCCGGTGGGTGTGTGTGTGTGTGTGTGTGTGTGTGTGTCAGTTGATTTTGGGCACAGCCTTTATGAAGTGCCACACACTTTGTTTATAGGCAGCTGTTGAGCGCTTTTTGCGGCACAATCACATTGTTGCCACACAAAAACATACATACACGCCAGTTGCAACATTAACTGTAATATCCAGCGCCACCTAATTGCAAAATTCAGCTTGACTTTAAGATTTCTGATGTTTAAATGCATTTTTTTATTATTTTTTTTCAAGATTGTAGAAAATTATTATTAGTAATAAGCAAAGTATAAATCAAAAATCTGAGTTGATCCTTGCCACAGTAAGGCAAACATAAATTGTTCCAAAAATGTGTTAAAATTGCAAAATTCTGTTAAATTAACAAATAATTCAAATGTTCACAGATGACCCGAATTGGGGTTAAAGTACCTTGTGGGTTTGTTTGAAACAATTAAATTGAGACGACCTGAAAGAAATGTTGGCTTAAGTGAAAACCTTGCAACTGGAACTTTCTTTGTACAGTGATGGTAATTACAAATTAAGCAACATTTTGTGCAATTTGAACATAATCCTCTCGTAAGCCAACAGCTGCTGCATATTTCCAACTGAAAGGCAGTTCTCTATCTCTATCTCTATCTCTTTCTCCCTCTCTCTCTCTCTTTTTTTCACTCAGCGTCTGTCCCTGTCCTTGTCTCACCCTTTAACGATTTCAACAATGATAAAATTGAGAGCAGCAGCCATTTAATAGCAACCTGAACAAGAGCAGAACAAAAAGAAGCCACAAAAGTGGCCCCAAAAGCCGAGAATTTCCACAAAAGGTCACTCTTATAGTTATTCAAAATGTTGCACCTGTGTGTGTGTGTGTGTGTGTGTCCATTGTGTCATCATCATCTCCGTTCAGATCACGTTGTGCGTTCGAATAATAAAAATCACTTTTATTGCTCAATATATTCTAATTACGGTAATTCCCTCATATAAACGTAACAAACTTGACTAATTTCCCAGTCACCAAGGACAGCGCTGAACGAAACTATCCCATCGGAGACAACAACTAAAATACCAACAACAACATGGCTACAATTCAAACCAACCCCTGCACACAACCACCCCCCCCCCCCCCCATTCCCACAAATGTTAGTGTTAATTCATGAACAGCGCTGCGCCTTGATAAAGTGTAATTATTCTATGAATATCGAAAAAGTGTCTTCAGATGCGGTGTTGGGTAGGGTAAGGCATTGTGGTCAGACAGGCAGGTGGCAACCCCGCAATCTGCACCCCTTGCCACGACACCGACAAATGGCAACAATGGCACGAACTCAACTCAACTAACGGTCTATGTGATTTTATGGTAATTTGACTGTAATGAAAACTAATAGCAATTGATTGTACGACGTGAAGCCAGTGTGGCCCAGCAGTATTCAGCAGTAGTCCCACTCGGCACAGCCCTAACCAATTCCACCAACCCCTTTTTGTGTCTTGTCCGTGTCCGTATCCGTGTCCGAATCCGTATCCTTAGTTGTCCCGCTTCGCTCAGTCTTGTGCAATCCAATCTGGACACGCAAAGTTCTTGACCCTTCACATCATAAGCCAAGGTTCCATGAGTGGAATTTGTAGTTGAACAACGCAATATGGCACCTGATAATGGGTGTTCATATATTGTAAATATTACACACAAAGTTTAGATATCAGTTGCCAGACCCATAATCACTTGACACTCAACGAGAAATCCAGCTGCCCCCCTTTACTCCCACCCCCCCCCCCCCCCCCCTCAACCCACACACTCACACAACCTATGTGTTTATTTTGTGGCGATAAGTTTTTGTTGACTAACACATAAAGTGTATAAAGTTGGTCTGTTTGTGGCAACATAAACATAATTTTCAAATTCAAACAAAGATTTTAATTATTTATTAATCTGATTATTTATTTATTTACTTCTAATTGCACATTGTTTACTATATTTTTTAAAGGCTGAACGCAATCAAAATAGAAAAACTATATCTTTGTGATCTTTGTGTTCAAATAAAAAAAAATATATTGTAGCTTTAAATATATTTTCCAGGAATTAATATTATTTATTGTAATTTAAATCGATTTCCGATAAAAATAAAAAATATGATTATAAAAATATAACCTTCCAATAAATTTATAATATGCATTGGCATATTATTACTATATCTATAATTACTTCTACATATTATTACATCTATTAAAATCGCATTAGAATTGGTTTTTTTCATTTGAACATATTGCAAAAAGCAAGTAATCTATACATTTAGCAGCTGGTTGCAGGGTATCTGCAAGTCGAGCTGTCTCTATAATATACCTTTTTCGTATTCTGATCAAATTTCAAATATGAAACATAATTACTGTAAATACAGTCGAGCTTCTCCACCATGAAACTCAAACCAAGAAGAGCCTCCCCACACTTGATCTTCAGATTCATGTGTCTTTTGTGTTTGAGTATCGCTTCAAGTTGTGTTTATCCCAATGGAGCGATTATATAAACACAGACAGAAACAGTGGCTCCTCGCTTAGGTAACCCAGTTAAAGCAAAGACCAACTTTAAATTAACTAATAAGAGTCTTTAATAAACTGATAACATAACACACAACAAAATAAAATATATACATTACGAGATTCGAAATCATTCATATTTTTGCTGTAATCATTTATATTCAATCATTTTGGAATTTAAGGATAAAGCAGCGCATTTTATTGGTGTCTGATCACTTTTTATACTCTAAACCCATTAAAAATGGGTAAAAAAAAGGGTAAAATGGTTTTGTGCAACTCTTGGTAAAAGGCTGAAGGAAGCATCTCCAACCCCATAAAGTATACCAATTCCTGATCAGGATCAAAAGCCGAGGCTATATAGAAACGTCCGTACGTCTGTCTAAGCTCACGGATCTCAGAGACTTTAATATATTGTAATTTGTATTTGTATTTGAAACATAATTTCTTTAACAACAACCGCAGTTTAAGATATTTGTATTTAAATCGATAGCTGCCGTTTTACAATTACCGGTATTAATCGATTTATATAATATACAAAATGTCCAGGCAAATTATTAATCAACTGGAAGATCGAGCAATGTATTCTTAAATTAATCACATTGGTACAATAAGAGCTCTTCGACGCATGCTGACATTTGGGTGTGAATTCCGTTTTAATGGAAAATTTAGCAATAAAATCAGACTATATAAAACAGCTGTGCTTAGGGTATATCGTAGTCGTACTCAATCGAGAACAGCATTCTGACTTGTTAAACAACAAATTTTGATGATTTATCTTCAGAGTATTTTTGCAATTTATATTTTCTTCGCATTGTGTTTGCAATAATAAATTGGGGTTGGCCCAAAACTGTATATGATAACGACTGATTACAGCATTTGTTATGTGGCCGAGGAGCAGGTGTACAAAAGCGCATGTGGCAGAAGTTTCATGCTCAGATGTGCCACAATAGCCACACGGATTCGATTCGAAATTCGAATACAAATCCAAGTCCGAGTCCATTGCGAGCTGCATGCAACGCTCAAAGCCAACAGATGTCCGTAAAGCATTTGGTTCCCAGCAGGCACTCAAAATTATAGAGTCCACATGCAATGTCCAGTTACACACAACACACACACATGCATAGTCATAATCACAAGGCACGCGACTGTCAGCTATGTGTGTGTGTGTGTGTGTGTGGGTGTGTGAAAATGTATGTTAAGAATTGAAAACACAACAACAGAAAATATTCCCTCCTATTGGCAACATCCAACGAGAAACAAGCAAAAACAAGAAACAATTTCAACTAGATTAAGTTTCAAGATTCTTCCTTTACATATATTATTCCCAATTGTATATTTATTTATTGTGTTCTTATAATATTAGAGATAAGTTTTGTTTAGCAAACTTTTTACTGGTATTATCGACTATCATCTGTGATATCCATTTTATTCTTTTTATAATAATGGCTACAAAAAATAATTTCGCACATAGCTAGATAAATAGATATAGAACAGAGAACGTATGTACTTTGTTAATATTTAAAAAAAAAAAAACAATACAAATTTAATGATTAATGATAAACAATTGAAAATTAATTTAAAATATAAAAATTCGAATAATTTAGAGAGCTTGATTCCATTTGGTCAGCATATTAGCAGAGATCTTCGTTCTCATCCATTTTGTGTCTCCCCAGAAGCTTCTGTCTAATCGGAAACTTCTGTAAAGTCCGAAGTCGTGCCAGTCTCCACATTAATCTCATCAGTCTCATCTTCATCTTCATCACTTTCGCTGTCATCGTCGTCGTCATCTTCGCTCATCCCATCAATTATCAACTTAACAGCTGGTGGCAAGTTCACATGAGGAATAACTGCATATCTGAGGGTCCACTTGATGGCATTGCTGTTGTACTCCCCCGGATTGTCTCGATATAGTGCTGCCAGAGCCTCGTCGCAAGGATCATTGATATTGGGTTTGCGCATCAGGGCGCAAATGGCATGCAGTATGGTTGCCACGCTAATTAGTGGTGACCACCCGCTGGACAACAGATCCCAGCAGATGTAGCCATCGTAGTCCACATTGCAATGATAGATTCGTGTCGTAAAGTTCACGCTTGGAGCTTTCAATGGATAACTTGTATTGAATTTGAGGCGCAGCCAAAATGTGCCCATGTAGTACGGTGTACCCCTCACACCCAATATGGATGCCTCCCAGAGCATCAAGTCACCGCGTACCGGACAAACCCAACTGTTGGGCGGCTTCAGTAGGTCCATTTGAATCAGCTCCTTCTTAAGGCGTCTTTCGGCCATTTGCGAAAACATTTCCAAACAAAAAAATATATATATATATTACTTCAATTGTATTTATTCGCACGTCTTTTTTGCTCTAATCGAATTTGTCGACTAGCTCAAATTGCCCGTCGCTCGTTTACCAAGTCGAGATTTCTGTGCTCTACTCGGATTTCGCACTTTGTTCGATTTTATAAACACTTGCTTTGACAATTGATAAATGAAATTTTAATCCAGTTATGTATTTTTAAGCGCTTGCTTGATTTTAATAAGATGAAAATAGCCCCAAAATGATATTGTATTAAAAAGCTTTTCAAGCATTTTAATTTTTTATGAGAGTAAGATAAGTTGTTAGTTATGTGATAATAAATAAATATAATATATGCATATATATTTATAGAGGATATATAACAAAAATTTGAACAAACGTTAATTAAAGGCTTTCGAATGCCACTAATAGTTTATTTTAATAATTTTAATTTGATTGAAAACATTTCTACAAGTTTTGCACAAAACAAAGTCCATGAATTATTTTTTCTTTTATTATAATTTTTTTTATCTATATAAAATATTTACATTATATACTACTGAAACTTATGATTTTATTGATTTAAAATATGTTTAATTGTACGTTTAATATATCAATACTCGATTTTTTTTAGCCAGGTCATTAATCGGGGGAGTTATTCGCTGAGCTGTAAGAAAGCTTTTCATCAGATAATCGATAATCGTGAGCAGTGCAAAATTGGATACAAGTATTATGCCTGCATACGTATGTGTGTGTGTGTTTATGGGTGTGTATCTGCGTCTCTCTGTATCAGTATTTCTCTCGCTCTCGCTCTGGCCATCTGTCCCATTCTCGGACCCTCCTGCTCTCGACTCTCGCATTGTCTGGTTGGAAAAATTTAAAAATACCCTAAGAAATATTTAGAGAAATGCGAAGACGCGTGCCTAGAAAAGCTATATGTAGATTTGGGTGCGACATCAACGACCCACAGACGCTCTGCCTACAATATATATATATATATATATATATCTTTATATTTAAATAATATTATATATAATTAGCACACATATTATTAAGAGGTTTAAAATAGATATCACACAAATCAGCTTAATTTTCTTATATTTATAAGTATTTCTTTAACTTTTTAATAATTTTGTTGTTTTATAGAATCTATATAATTATAGTCATAAAAGTGTTAAGAGTTAAAGTTGAGTATAACTAAAGTCAAAAAAAAAAAATAAAAATAAATATGCTGTATAATATTATAAATCTTCAAAAGAAATAATTAGTTTAAGTTGCTTAAGGTTTCTATGTCTGCATTTGAAGGTAACTTAAAATCTATCCAATTAAAGGAGTACAAATGTGATTTGAAGTGTGCAAAAAGCGAAGCACTTTCAAAAGAAACGTCAAAGGAAGTGCATACTCAAACTTTTTGCACGCGCTTCTTGGCAGTCTCTCTTTACTCTCCCATTTTCTCTCTCTCTCTATTGCCATTCCATATGCTCAAATATTGCATGCAAAAATAGAAGATAAATTCAAAGAGCACATTATCCATATGATGGCTATAATTTAGTTAAACCGATCGCAGAAAGCTCTCTTGCACTCACAAAAGAGAGAAAGAGAGTATGAACCGCTTATAAGCAGACACAACACACACACACACACACACACATACGCTAGCAGCAGCTACTGACAGTGTGATCAGGTATATATCACTTTCAGCAAACGGATTTTTGTGCTATTCTGTTTTTTTGTTTGTTTGTGTCGGTTTTCTGTTCCATTCCGTGCCGAGATCAGCGGAGCAGCCACGAAACCGAGCGGAAGATCTGCCTACCTTGCATTTTTATCTTCTTGCCACTCATCACAATATTCGGTCAATTTTTCTTTGGGTTTATCTCATTCGTTGGCGCGCTCGTTTCGTACTTGTTTGTTTGACACACGGGAAAAGCTAGAAGCCAAATGGAAATTGCAAAATGGCAAATGAAAAATGAAAAATGAAATATAGAAAATGCTCGAGAACTCAACTTTGCGTACACAGCAAACAAATGACAAAACACAAAACTGTGGAAAACACAAATCGCCGTGTGCCTTTTAGTGGAGCAAAGTGAAAAGTGTTAAAGTGTTATTATTATTTTTTTTGGTTCAGTGTGCTCCTATTTTGTTTTTCTTTTTTTGTTTGTTAAAAAGTATACGGATTGAAGCATGCTAAGCAAAAAGTAAGCCAAAAAAATCTGATAAATACCTAAAATGTAATAATAAAAGTGCAGGCGTCTTTTTCGAAAGTGAAGTCTCCAAATGGAGCACATTTAGAGGCTATTATGACGTCACACACATGTATCTGTATCTACACAGACACATATGTGCACACATACAAATGTATATATATATATATTTAAATGACTGCAAGAGCCACCGCAATGGCCACACAATCATCCAGTCAATTTGCGCTGTGTTTTCCGGGGCATTAAAACAAAAGCATTTCCCACTACCAAATATTTATTATTGCGTATGTGTATCTCTATCTCTCTCTCTCTCTCTTTGTGTATGTGTGTGTGTGCGTGCTTTGTAGCAATGTGGAATGTGTTTACAATAGTAGCCAGCATCCAAGTTTGCCGCCACACCAAGACAACAGAAATCTTCAACCAATTCCAATTCCAATTCAAATCTCAAGCCAATCTCGCTAAAACAGTTAATCACAAAATAGCTCATATAGTTAACATGCTAACCCTAAAAGTAGTCGATGTACATACATATTTTTGGGCAAATATATCGAAGTTCTGCTGGAAAAAAATCGATTTGAAATTATACCCATTACGTATCTGGATCTATTTTGTGTTGTTTGGTGACCAATCCTAATAGTGCCCGTTTAATCAGCATAATACTTTCACTATAATTAAAAATTATAATAAAAATAAATAAAATAATCTATTCCACATGTCAAATTTTTGCATTGAATAAAATTCAAATCTGAATTTCTCACAATTTCGAAAACAAACAAGTTGTTCAAACGAAAACATATCGTGCCAAACGCATAGAATTTTTTTTTGTGCCAATTGCCTATTTAAGTTATAAAGTTCGATCTTTTCAAGATCACATCATAAAAAAAAAAACAAACTTCAAGGACACAAAGCTATAAAATTTAAAGAATCAGCTTCTGCAATCGATACAATTAATATATATATAATACTATAACGGAACCGTATACCGAACAACAATTATGAACCAATTAATATATTATTTAACCGAAATACGATTCGGTTGATACCCTGAAGAATAATGATAAATATTAACTAAAATTTTAACTTAAACTAAAATTTTATAATAAACAAATAAGTTGAATATTTCACAATTTTTCTAAGTTTTTTTTATATATATTTTTATAAATACATTAAAAAAGATATTGAGGTATAAATTTATATAGAGAGAAAATCAAAAATCAAAATGCTTATCCAGAAATACGTTCTTATATGAAGTCCGCTTATTTTTAACTTAAAAATAAACAACTATTAAATCAATATATGATTTTAAAAATCTTAAATAATGATAAAATTCTATTATAGAATGAGCAAAATTCACGATTCTGTAAATCGGAATATAATTTTGGAAATGTATTCGAAAATATTTTCCAGGAACTATTTCGAAGCTCCAAAGTAACTGTAAATGCTTACACCATCATCCCTTTCATAGCCAATATTATTAATTAATTTCACCTTTCTGGCCAACTTTGTTTTGGAATCTCTTTTTTTTAATCATATCCGGCAATCAATTGGCACGCAATCTCATACAAATCGCCACTTAATTCTATTTATAATAATATTAACAGCAAACAACAACAATAATAGCAACAAAAAAAAATATGAAATGAATCGAAAACTTATTTTTGGTGGCAGTAAAATATAAAAAGGAAAAAAAGTGATTATATTTTTAAACGACGACGACTCATAGGCCGATAAAAGCGCTGGTGGATTCCCTAAACACACACAGACACTTAGACACACACACACCACAATAACAGCACAAGTGTGTGTGGGTGTTATGGTGTGTGGGTGTGCCCTTCAAACCTTAAGCGTTCAAATACGTATTTGCAAAAAATATATACACATTTGGACATATTTATATACGAAAATTTAAAACAAAACAAAATGCCTCCAAATAACGCATCTCAATTTTGATTTTTTATTTCTGTAGTTGTTGATTTTTGGCATTTGTTGTTTCTTTTGCAATTACTCAAACAAACTTCCACCACAATTGGACAAGCAAAATAATTTAATCAGAATTCGAATCTGAATCGGAATCCAAATCAACAACATAAACATTGAAGCACCGAGCATTGAGCATTTGATACATGTACTCAAAAACAAGACATGAGTCAATTGTTTACAACTTGAAAAAGTGATCCACCGACAAAACAAAGAGCTGTCTGCATCCATTGCTGATCGAATAAATACGGGATATATATATATATACATATCAGTTAACGATATACATCTATATCAATCTCACTCATATGCCAGTTCTTCATTTAGCATATTTTGCACTTTCGACGAAGTGCTATGTGACTGTAAAGATCACACATATATAGCTTAATATGCATATATATATATCTATATACATACACTTTGACGATTGATTATTTCCTTGCCAGGAACAATCCACAATCAAATACTACGTGTTATTTGGACATACTCGTAGCAACAGTAAATTCATTAATCTGAGCCAATTCTCGCTTATGCCATGAAATTCACAAATTTCATCTGCATTATTAAAGTCAGCTGTAACTTTCTATATAAGATAGATATTCATAAAATGTACACAAAGAAAAAATTTGTTGAAAAGGGTATAATAAAGTTGTGCTTGAGTATGTTACAAGCTGAAGGAAAGTATATAAATATATATATATATATATATATATATATATATGTATATATATCGACATCAGCAGAAAAGATTATTGAGCCATGTCCGTCTGTTATTTGTATGAATCGATTGCCAATAGTCATAAGAGACACAATTGTTGTAATTTAGATATCCATTGTATATATAATTTAGCTTGCCTTATTATTAATAAAGCATTTTCACTCTAAAACAACTTCACTTTACTAGCTACTTACTTAAGGGTTGTTTGTGCCTTAATCGGTTCAAAATATATTTAACAGCTGAGTGCTGGGTATTTCTTAGTCAGGCACTCTCTCCCCGAGCATTTTTGTTTGCTCTAATTCAAAAATAAATACAAAATAGGCTTTAGTTGATATTCATCAGCAATGTCATCAATAAATGTGGTTCAATATATACGTATATGTACATATATATCTCTATATATATATATATATATATGTATTTATATATATGCATTTATAAATATGTTCTAAAATTAAACAAATATTATTAATCTGATGAGAATGCGACTGAATGAGCCGCTGCTAAGCATTGCTTGGGTTAATTCATTTATGGAGTTCAAATATGAAGTATATATATATATATATATATATATATATACAAAAATTAAACAAATATTATTAATCTTATGAGAATGTGGCTGGATTTAGAGTTCAAATGTAAAGTACGTAAGACAGAAGACAGTGAAACACACACATATAACGAGTACATAGGATATATATATATATATATAGGTATATACGTTTATCAGATTTTTATTATGATCCATTCAATGTACATTGGGGTAGTATGAGATTTTAAGTTTTTGTTGTTGTTAAATTACTTATTTATAATAATTAATGTTTTTTTTTCCATTTTCAGATGTCCATCAACAAAGCCTTAAAGTCACTTTTTGCAGAAGAACAAAAATGCCAAAGCGGCAACAAGAACAATATCAGCAACAAAACTGAAAAGCTTATTTAATATAAATACTTATAAGAAATACGCCTTTTGTATCATTAAACACATAACACAAAACAGAAACAGCGCCCACACACACACACACACACTCCTCACAGCGCCCATTACTCTCAAAAAATGAGCAACCATATTGGAGAGTATCGCATACGGAATTGAGATCCGAATCGGCATCGGCATCGCTGAACCAAAGAGCCAAAATACATAATAATCCAGCCACCGCTTGCAAGGCAAATCGTGTAGAACACTTGTTGTTGTTGTTGTTTTTGCTGTTGTGCTTGTTGTCGTTGTTGTTTCTGTTGCCAAAATGATGTTCACCCGGGCCCAAGTGCGCAAGCAGAAGGCCACCAGCTCCAGCGGCAGCAGTAGCCAACGACCACGCAGCTCCGGAGGCGGCTCCTCCACCTCACGTCGCCTGGTCCATGATGTAAGTGAAAGCATGCCAGGAAAACTAAAAAAAAACATATATAAACATATATATATATATATATATATTATAACTATATAATATATGTATAAATATATATAATATATAAATAAAGACTATCCAGCTATTAGCTCTCAATAATCCAAGACTATATTTCTAGTTTCGTAACTTTTCATCTCAGTTCAATTGGGATTAATTGAAGTTCCACACTTCTCAATTCAAGTGCTTTATTTTTGTATCATCTTTAGAAAAATCAGATTAGAAATATCAGGAATAAATATTTCGACTAACAGATACCCTGAACCAAGCTGTTATATATATATAGTAGATTCTTCTTTATGAGAATAGGATTTGGTTAACAACATCTCCCATACAATTGGAAAGCTAAATCTAGCAAATTTCCCTTTTTTTAATATCGGTAATCGATTTTTATCCATAATCGTATATAAGGTTGTTCTGCCCATGATAGATGAGGAATAATATATGAAATTAACATACCTAATCTATTCCCTGAGATATATTCGTTTATAAAGAAAGATTAACAGACTCGACCATTATTACTGATCAAGAATATATATCTATCAAAATGGATCCTTTTAATTGTTGCATACTTTCACACATCTTGATTATACATTTTGAATGGTTTCAGGGTAAACAAAAAAAAAAGTCTTACTCTGTACAAAAAAATTAAAAGGCCTAAAAACAATTCAGTTTGTTATATTTATAACATTTGGTGAGAATCAACAAAAGAACAACAATTAAATGCAATTTACCAGCAGGTAAATCAATTACTAAAACATAAAATATTGTATTGTTTTAAATCATTCACGTTTAGCAAAAGACAAAGATAAACATTTTTTTATTATTATTTTTTTTTTTTTTTGTAAGTAATTAAATAACTATAACATTTTATTGACTGCAAAAAAAGAAAACAAATATCGATCAGCTCAAATACAATTGATGTATATATATATTTACTTACAAATATATAGTTTTGTTTTCAACTTTATTAGAAATACAAATTGTGAATTCCATTCCCCATTTTGTGGTCTTTCGCTTCAGGTACGCTACAAGCAGAGCTCCTCCAGCAGCAGCGGCGCAGGCAGTGGCAGTGGGATTAGCGGCACCAGTGCCAGCGGAACGCGTCGTGATCGAGATCGTGAATGGGAACGAGACTGTGATGATCACTACAACAGTCATTATCACTATGGGAAGCAGCATTCCTTTGAGCTACCACGCCAGCACTCCAAGGAAGATGCCTACAGCCGCGAACGAGATCGAGATCGGGACAGAGATCGAGATCGAGATAGGGAGAGTGTTGGTGGTGTCAGCAGTGGCTATGTGGACAAACGCACCCGACCCCACAGCATCAGCAATCGACGTGGCGCCATCAAACACCCAAAGTGAGTAGAAAAAACATAAAAATACCCAAACACATGAAAAAAGCGCGTTCTTTGGCAGGCAGAAATTCACATTAGGGTGTCTTACATTTTTTATAGCTTAACATCGAAAAATACTTAAAAAATAAAATTGTGTTACTTATTTATTTATTGTTTGCAGAACACACGACATCAATGGACATCGATTTGTGGCCAAGTTCTTTCGCCAGCCCACATTTTGTGCATTTTGCAACTTGTTTTTGTGGGGCTTTGGCAAGCAGGGCTATCAGTGCATAAGTGAGTAAAATGGCAATAAGAGGCAGCCAGGGAACTACTACACTCTCTCTCTCTCTCTCTCTCTCTACAGTTTGCCAGACGGTGGTACACAAAAGGTGTCATGAAAAGCTGCTTGGAAAGTGTTCCGGTTCCGTTTTCAACTCCGCAAGCACAATCGTAAGTTGCCACACAATCGCAAATAGGGAAATACGCTTAATTACCGACTCAATGGTAACCTAATTTATGTTGCAGCTGCTGCGTGAACGCTTCAAGATTGACATGCCACATCGATTCAAGCCGCACACTTTTATGTCACCCACGTTTTGTGATCATTGTGGCTCGCTGATGGGTGGCTTTTTTATTCAGGGTCTCAAGTGCGAAGGTAAGTGCTGTCCCTACCCGCATCCCCATCCCCATACCCATACCCATCTCCATCCATCCGGCAACCACCTGTCTCAGTAGCTTTCCTCTGACTTTGCGATTTATTGGTTGAGCTTTTGGTAGATGGCGCCAGCCGTAAAAGCTGCCCATAAGCTTCCCACATTAGTCACAACAATCACCAAAAAGCTTTCCAAGCTTTTCATCGACAAATGTGTCGATTGTAAATGTAACGGTCAAATGTGAAAACGGGGAATAATCTAAGTAGTGCTGTAGGAAATGTAACGGCTAAATGGTAAAACAGGGAATTATCGACAACTATGATATGATGTGATATGAGTAAGCATTAAACTTCATTTAAGATGTGCTTTAACAAAGTTTGTTCTTATCTTGTATGCTATACAACTTCTTTGACATTAAGGAACGTCGAACACTGATTAGCCCGATTAGCAAACTCCACTAACATAAAAATCGATTTATTACTTTTAGTCTGGCTCGCATATTTCAAGTAATTGATAGAGAGTCGCACCTGACACTTTGAGATTAAAATGCAAAATTAAAAGCAGTATTTGTTGTAGAAGACAAATGTTGATCAAAATTTTATTTTAAATTATACAATCGGTTAAATTTAACATGAAGTTCCAGCCAGTATCAATGTTAATTTAGAGGTGAAACTTGAAAGGTATGGCAATGGGAAACATTGAGCCGTAAGAAAATCGATTTAGTTTTGTAAAGCTATGGCTGTGAACTGTCTTTCTTAAAACTGAATACATAAAATATCTGTATGCATTGGAAAATAATAATTTGAATACCTCTTATTTTGAACAATTATCATAAACACTGCGTCCAACCTATTGTGTTCATTAAATTAAACATTTTTGCAAGCCAGTAGCAGTACACAAAATCATCAGTGCAAAGAGTGGATTAACGGAGCCAAATAATAAAAAGCTATAGGGAACCGAAACTGAAACGGGAACCGGAGTAGATTAGATGTTGCAAATTAACCAAAACATAATCTCAATTTGATTTATATAAATTATGATTGGGGATTGTGAGGGATTAGAGGCTATTCATTTTAACCTTAGCATCACTCTATAAATTTTAGATTTGAATTCGTCTATTTAAATAACTTATCATTTGACGTAGAACAAATTTAATTGGCTATTGATAAATATACCGCTCGTATTTTAAATGCCGTCATTTGTTTTCGTGGCCTTTGACAGCCTTGTGCAATTTACCTTTTTCCTATTTTTCCTATTTTTCTTTTTTGGTTTTGCACATTTTGATGGCGGTGGCGATGTCTTCCTGTTGTTACAGTTTCGAGCACATTTATTTTAATCGCTCGGCAATGCAGATGACATGTTTTTACGGCAAACGTAACGCCAACCGATATGACAGACACCAGAGTCTATATACATACGTGTGCAGATATATAAATACAATTCTTTTCGCACTTTTTTGTGCAATGACACAGAAGAGAAAAAGAGACAGAGAAAGAGGCAGAGAAAGAGAACGCATTTAGCTGAGGTAAACTCCAGCCTTGTCTATCTTTAGTACACGCACTTCTCTCTCTCTCTCTATATATATATATATATATATATATATATACGTACATATATATGGGTCGCTATATACTCCCAATTTGCCAGGCATTAAAGCAGCAATTAAATTTTGTACAACATTAATTAAAAATGTGCAGGTAATAATAATAAAGCAGGGCAAAACAAAAAACGTTGCCATCATTTCAGTTTTATATTTATTACATTTCATATTTTTGAACGCCATTTAAATTTGAATACCGAGCATTTTTACATGCAGCTATACTGTGTATATATATAATTTAGTAGCTCAATGAAAATCGCAAATAATAAATAAGTTTAAAAAGCATCGGCATTTCAAGTTTTTTGACTTCTAAGCCGATATCCTGTAAGTGAAATAACCACATTTTATGCAACAAAGATTATTTTCTAGAAATTCTCAGATTGCAAAATGCTCAAATGACTACAAAGGGTTAAAAAATCTAAAAATCCAGATAAGTTTCATTGACCCCGCATCGAAAACCTAGATATTATGTTGATCAGCTGCATAAAAATAATTAAAAACGACTTAAATGGGTAAGCCAAATTTTAGATACACTTAATTACAAAAATGCACTTTATAATTATATATAATTAATAGAAGTCTAAACTTTTAAATATGGAAAGCATAATAATATCCGCATTGAGTAAGTTTTACTTGTTTATCTTGACTAAGCAAAAATTCTGCATTTCTCTTTCCTATGGCAGTTATATGATATATTAATCCGATCTATTCACCCCCGAAATATGAACTTCCTACTGCAATAAGACAACTTTTATTATAATGACTTGGAAACTGACTTATTGACGGACATGGCTATATTGACTAGGCTAGTATTGCTGATCAAGAATGTATCTATTTAAAGGTGTTACAAACTTCATCCAGCATTTATAAGACATTAAACTAGGGTATACAAAACACAGAAATAAAAAAGAATAGTCGATTTGCTCTTTGTATTTGTAGACAAGCAACATTGATTAAGTTTGTCTGAAATACTGTTATTGATAGAGTTCAACCAAACGCGATTCGCAGAATATATCTTATATACACATATATGTATATATATATATATATATATATATATATATACACAACTTATATTGATGCAGACAGGCGGGACAGACTAGTAGTACGGTATTAGAAATCAATTTATTGAGCCTTTGCCAACAGGCGGAGAAGACACAAAAAAAACAGATACAGATTAGCATGTAGTATTAGCGTGTATCTGTGGATATGCACGACACAGAAATACCCTGTATGTTGCACTTACTTAAAATATATACTATTTAGGCAAGAGCAACCATCACTTTATGTAATAGAAGAAAGAATTGTTTATCTTTTAAATGCTTACAGCCTATGCAATAAAAAATATCTTTATCATTTTCAAAATTAATAAAATAATATGCATTCAAGAAAATGATTAAGGTTGTTGCCAAAATTAAATAAAAAAGTGAGCATAGCTATAAGTATATGAAACAAACAAGACACAAATGTTGACTTATTTATTTACTATATAACTTTAGTTTTTGTATGAGTGTTTTTTTTTCTTTTTTGTACAAGATGACACGCAAGGAATGCAGGCAGGCAGAGGCTGGGAGGGAGTGTTTATAAAAATACTACAGCGAAAACACTAAAAATACAAAGAGTGAATTATACGACAAGTAAAATGTTACAAAAATAATGGAAAGTCTGTTGGCCTGGCTATAAATCGCTAAAGATTAAGTACTGTGTGCCAAGCGGGTACTCGCTGCATGCTGCAGTTCAGTTCTATTTCTAGTTGTTGTTTGACGTTTTCAGTGGACAACCCCCCAAACCACCCACCCCCTCCACATCCATGTCACCCCTTGCTCTCCGCTTTGCCACTGTGCTGTTGCCGGCTATAAATGCATTTTGCGGAACCGAAAAGCAACCAATTCGCTGTCGGCGTCGTGTGGCAAATTGTTGGTTTTCTGCCATTTGTTATTTCCCTTCCCTTGCTTGACAATTGTGAATGGTGGAGGGGATTGATGTGTGTAAGCAAAAGAACATGTAGGAATGCTCTAGTCAAGAGAGCTCGACTAGCTCGACTAGATACCCTCTATCCATCGACTCATCTATCATATCACAAACAAATATCAATAATATGTCAAGGCATACACAAACCCAAATATATAAATTAGATTAGATATATCTTTAAAATGGTGATTTATATTGCTATCAGTAGTCGATTTTTATCGATATTGGGAAAGTTAATAATAAAAAGTCATATGCTAAATCTGTGTATGTCTGTAGCCTCTAGCTCTTTTTTTCCCAGGGATTGGCGCAGTCAACTCTGCTAAAGATGCTCATCATGACTGATATATATATATATATATATATATATATATACTTTATTGTTTTTGAAACGCTTCCTTCTGCCTATAACATAGCCAAATACAACTTCAGTATAGCCTTTTTAAACATTGTGAATGGGTTTAGGGTATAAAAACCAGAACTTTGCTAACCCAAGAAGAAAAATTGTCCTAGAGAAAAACATTTCTAGCAGGTGTATGAATCAATCAGCTTCCAAATTGAGCATTTTTAAACAAAACTAGTCTGCTATATATGAATATATTTATTTATATATATATGTTGATATATCCTTAAGAACGAATGTGTTTTGTTGGCTGATGCAGCTAAAATCCCTTGTTCGATGTATGAATATTTTGACAAGCGCTAAATTGGATTTATAATAAGACCTGCAAAGCTTTCATTCGATTTAAGTTCACACGTGCCAGAGATGTGTTCAAATATTTATACATATTTCATATATTATTGCTTCAAAATTGTTGTTTTGCACTGAAACACAAAAAGAAAAAAAAATAGAAAAAACAAATAGATTGCGAAAAATGGCAAACACTATTCAGATATATGTAGAACAGGTGTGAGTTTTTTTTATGCGTACAGCACATGAGGTATACTATAAAGCTGATGGTATATATTAATTCGAGTATTTCTTATACTTTATAATGTACAACTGGCTTCATTTGAACATGTCTTGGTATTTTCTTTTAACTAATCAGCTAGTGAATTCATTTTCATTTTTGGAAATTGTAAGCTCTAAAAAATGAACGACTTTCTACTCGATTGAAGACTAGGTAATTTTGTAGATAGTTGTAGCTGTTCTTCTCTCTAAATATTATTTGCGTGTTTTCTATTGAAATCCTTGCACAAATTCACTCGATTCTGTGACTTGATAATAGTGCTGAAAGACCTTTTCGAAATGATTTACAATTTTGACAGCACCTTTAGATCGTCCACAGATCGTTGCTCTCATATTTTCTCTTTCCTCCTCTCTCTCTCTCTCTCTCTCACACTATCTTACTCTCTCTGTCTGTATCTATATCTCTCTCTCTCTCTCTCGCTGTCAGCTGCTTGGCTTTTACTTTCGCCTATGCAAAAACAACGAAAAATGTTTAAGCAGAATACGAAGAAGAAGACACTTGCCAAATGTATATATTTAAAAACTCAATTTTGATGTGTTCGAAATTTGAAAAAGAAAAAAAAAACACACACACACACACAGAATTTTCTCGCGCTCATATGTGGACATTTTATTTCGATTATTATGTTTGTATGTCGATTGTTATGTTTGTATGTCTTTTGGTATATTTCGAAATCTCAATATATATAAACAACTTTGACTGAGAGCGGTAATCTGCCTGTCAGCCTATTGCTGTTGCTGTTGCTGCTGTTGCTGTTGCTGTTCATCTGGGGTCTGCTTTTGGCCTCCTCAACACGAACACAGCAACAACATTCACATACACATCGACAACATCAATAATATCGAAGTTGGCTCATAGTCTCTGAAGTGAATCTCTCTCTCTCCCTCTCTCTCTCTCTCTGTCTTGCTCTGCTGGTGTGTATGTGTATGTGTGTGTGTTTGGATGTGTGAATGTGTGTGTGAGATCAGGAACAGCTCCAATGCTTGAACATATTTTGCGCTGTCTTTTCACATTTCAGTAGTTTCCGTTAATGCGTTCGGCTCGTTGAAAAAAAGTGTCTGGTACTTGGAATTTTTTGAATAATCTTTTCAATCTTTACACTAGAAAAGTAACGCGCCGGTTCTTAATAAAGTTTAACAAATAATAATAAAAACAACAATTTATATATATATATAGATATATATTTATCGAAAATTTATCAAATCAAATTCTTGATGTGTCAACGTAATAATTCACCAGACAGGTTAGCAACAACAATAGGAAGAACAACAACAACAATAACAATAACAAGAGCTACAACAACAAGAGCTACAAGAAAAACGTTTCCCGTCGACTCGTGATCTTACGTCATATCAAATTTATATACTATATAAAACATAGTCTATTTCTAAATGCCGCATGTGGTCAGAGCTAATATTTATCTAAATGTGTCCGAATTATTTCAAGGGAAATTAACAAAAAACTGTCAACGTATTTAGTTTTTTGTTTAATTTCTTATCAAATTCATTATAACAAGCTGTAAATATATTAAAGCTTAGCTCAACTCTAAGCTTTAAGCTTACTTAAGCTATGTCTTTAAGTTTCAAGTTAAAACTTCTTTCCTTAGAAAATGAATCCCTCTTTTGTTTTTTTTATTTCTAAGCTTCTTTTAGCAATGAAAAGCTCTGTAAAATGATTATTCTAAATTGCCACAATTACTTTCAAGCAAACTTCATTTTCTTTTTCTCAAGTTCCAATTTAAAAAACTCAATATTTCAAAGAAAATAATAATGCAAACTAAAACCACAAGTTAAGAAATTTTCACTTTAATTGAACGTTAATTTTGATACAACTTTATTTTACATATCCAGTTCAATAAACCCTTAAAAACTGCAATAAAGATTCAAATTGAATTTATTTCGTTGAAATTGTCTTCGTCGATTTCAATACAAATTCAGTTCACAATTAGCCCTTAAATCACTGGCAATTAAAGTCCATTTTGAGATAATTAATGTTGTTCAGTTTTTGGCAACGTTTTGACAGCAATTTTAAAATAATAAAAAAAATAAAATAAAAGCTAAAAACAAATATATTGCATAATTATTATTTATATATATGTGCATATATAGAAAGTATATATATTTATATATATATATATATATATATATGAAATCACGCAAGCGTTAAGCTATGAAATATTCAAAGCCGCTGCAAAACTTTCTCGATTTTGGCACACAAATTCGAAAAAATATTGTTTGAAATATTGAGACAAAAATCATAAGCTAGAAGTGTGTTTGCAATATTGAGGATAGGTAACAAATTAAGGCAATATATTGGCAACAGCACTGGGCATATAAATATAGACACTTGTTTCCGCAGTTTATACAACGAGAACTAACGCAATTAAAAAACGAATCCAAGGAAAAGTTGTGCAAATTTTTGTGAACGTTTGTGTTTTTTGGTTTTTTGTTTGGTGTTTGTCGAGTGCTGAGCGAATCAGGCTAAAAAATGCCGCTGTACTCGGATTCGAGTAATTATTATTATAGCGGCGGCAGCAGTCAGCTATACTCGCCATATTATAGCTCCAGCCTGGGCAGCAGCGGCAGCAGCGGCATTCCCACCAGCAGCTATACGTCCAGTTATAATCGCGCCTATCCGGGCAGCTATATGGTGCCGCTGCTGCCCACCTCGCGGACCACGCCCAGCTGCTACACCAGCACCAGCATCGGCAGCAGCAGCAGCGGCAGCTCGAGCAGCAGCATCCTGGGCCTCTCGTCACGCTATCAGCCCAAGCTGACAACAATTACGGAGACCTCAACACTGACGGGTCGTCATAGTGGCCATAGCAGTCTGATGCCCCTGACGCGCATTCAATCGCCCAAATACGTGTCCAGCTATGGCAGCAGCAACAGCAACAACACCGGCCACAGCAGCCACAGTCGATATATTCCTGCTCGGCCAATAGCTATAAATACGGCGGACATTGATGTGAGCTCAGCTAGATATCGACGATCGGAGTCTGTGGAGCGTAAACGAGAACTGGAGCCGCAAAAAGAGCAAGACCAACAAGCAAAGCAACAGCAGGAGGAGGGCCAGAAACAGCAGCAACAAGAGCAACAATCCCCTCAACAGCTGCATCAGCAGCAGCAGCCAGCACGTCGCTCCACTATACGCCGTAATCGGCCGGTGGTGCGGCTATCGACCATACGAAGACGCAGCAAGGAGCGTCCAGATCAGCAGAACCAGAATCAAACAAAAACAACAGCAGCAACCAACGAGAAGCAGCGACAACAGCAACAGGAGGAGCATCAATTTCGCGATTTGCCGCCGGCCACCGAACCCAGTTTGAGTTGGCGACAGAAATTGGCAGAGGAGCTGGCCGCCTTTCCCACCATCAGCAATAAAAAGACACCGGGTGAATTGTTGCGCGAACGCTTCTACATACGCGATGATAAACAAGAGGAAATAACAGCAATTCCAAGACAACAACATCAGCAGCAGCAGCAGCAGGAGCAGGAGCGACCACAACTGGAGAAACCACAACAGGCATTGCCGGCAGCTAAGAGTAGCAGCTCGGAGGAATCCGAGCTGGAGGAGCAGACACAGCAGGAACATGAGGTGGAGCAGGCACAACTAACCGAAACCATTCGACGCTTAAGCTTGGTGCAGTGCCCCACATTTCATGATATTTGCGAGGACATCTCCTCAGACAAGATCGATGATGATTTGAATGCCGGCGAGTTAAGAAGACGCGCCTCGATCATTCAGGAGCAGGAACAGGAGCTGCTTAATAAGCTGCAGAAATCTAACTCGGGCACGTTCCAGTTGATACACTTGGAGCGACGTAGTAGCCATGATAGCACAAACAGCACCACAGCGGATGAGTCCCAATCTTCGACATCCAAGCAATCACAGCAAAAGAAGAAGAGCAAAAAGATACGTCACAAAATCACCGCTGTGGTGGATGTGGAAAATGCGCCTAGCACACAGTATATGCCCAGCGTCCTGGAGCTGGAGGAGGCGCCAGCATCAGCAACGGGAAATAGACACAGCAGCAACGGCAACAGCAACAACGGCAACAGTAGCAACAGCAGCAGCAGCAACAGTCCCAAGCGAAAGTTTACGGTTAATGTGGAGTCCGTGGAGGAGCATCATCAGATACACAAGATATTCAAGCTGCCCAAGAAAAAGTTGACGAATGCTGTCGGGGATCTGGCACTGCCCGAAGGTTTTATGAAGGCAGCGCCCAAGGCAAAGACATCGCCGCTCAAAAAAGTTAAGGAGCAACAGCAACAACAGCAGCAGCAGCTGCAAGTGCAGCAGGCGCCACATCAGCAACACGTGAGTGTTGCACAAATATTCACCTTCGATGAGGCATCGATTAAGCAGAATCAGACAGCAGCAGCAGCAGCAACAGCAGCAGCAGCCACACCCATTAAGACAGAGGGCGTTGCCACGCCCAAACCAATACGTAAAGCAGTGCAAAAGTCGGAGAGCGGTGAGGATTTCTGGTCACAGATCAGCTCGCGGGAGACGCTCTACATGACCAATCGCAAGAAGGCGATCAGCGAGCGTCAGCTGGAGGCAACGCAAGAGGAAGCAGGTGCAACACCCTCAACGCCAGCAACACCAACAACCCCTCTGCTGAAGTCGCAAATTATTATTGAACTGCAGCAACCAGCAGCAACAGCAAATAAGGCTAAAGCAGCAACAGCCACTAAGCCAATAACCGAGTCAGAAATTGCTGCAGCAAAATCCACGCCAGCAACACCCAAGATAACAGCAACATCAAAGTCAACAGCAACGACAACAACAACAGCAACAGCTGCTACTCTTATAAGTTCACCAAAATCCACGCCAGCAACACCCAAGCTTACAGCAACATCAAAGTCAACAGCAACAACAACAGCAGCAACAGCTGCAACTCTTATAAGCTCACCAAAGTCCACGCCAGCAACACCAAAGATAACAGCAGTCACAACAGCAATACTAACCAAATCGGAACCAACAACACCAATATCCACACAAGCAACATCCAAGCTACCAACGGGAGTTGTAAAGTTAAAGTCAACAGCAAATATTGCCTTTGCAGCTACAACAGCAACTAAATCCGAAGTAACAACAGCTGCAGCTGTGATCAGCACAAAACAATCGACACCTAGCACAACCAAAATAGCAACATCAACAGCAACTATTGCTGTTACGGCGAAAGCAACAGGTACAATTGTGCCTGCAGCTGCAACACCCATTGAGAAAACCTCACCAAAATCTGCGCCGACAACACCAAAGCTACTAACAACAGCAGCAACCAAAGCGGAGGCAAAAACAACATTAACAACAAAGAAAAGCGAAGCTGGACCAGCAACCCCCAAGCCAATGGCATGGGAAAAAGTTACAACAACTGTTGCAAAGTCTGCCAACGCTAAATCGGCGGCAACACTTGCTGGTCCGACGACGGCAAATCAATCTGGCAACGCCAACAATAGCGCTGTAGTCATGACAACGGCATTAACAACAACAACAGCAGCAACAGCAGTCAAATCAAAATTGATCGAAACTGCGGCGGCAACAACAGCAAAACCTACAACAGCAACAGCGCCAAAAATAAATGCCGGGCAAGCAGCCAAGTCACCTGAACAACAACAGGCAGTAGCAGCAGCAGCAACAGCAGCAGCAGCAGCAGCAGCAGTGAAAATAAATAAAACAACGCATAATATTGAGCGACAACAAGAACAACAGCAGCAGCAACCACTAGACGCAGCAACAACAATAGCCACAACAACAACATTGAAGCAGCAAACGGAAACTAAAACGAAATTGACGGAAACCGTAGAGCCAAAGTCAAAGGTGCAATCACCGAAAACAACAAAACCAAAAAGTGCTGGCAAAGCAGCCAAAAAGAAAGTCGCAGCGACTCCCACAGCAGCAGTCGCAGCAGCAACAGCAATCACAGCAAACAGCAATGTGACCCCAATCAATGCCGATCAATTTATAACACTGGCCGCCACTAAAGTAGCAGCAACACTGGCCACAAATGCGTCATCAACAACTGCAACTGCAACAGTAGCAACAGCAACCTCAACGACAACGCCTACAACACGAACATTAACAGCAACAACAACTGGCGACGATCAGACGACACAGCAACGATCTGTGGCGACTGTTGCTGATGCTTCTGCTGCTGTTGCTGCTGCTACTGCTGCTGCTGCTGCTGCTGCTGCTGCTGCTGCTGCTGTCGACGATGAGCGCAACAGCAGCATTAACAGCTGCGGCGAAGACGTCGGCAATAATTTATCAAAGTTTGCAACAGTATCGAATTTGGCACAGTGTCTGCGAGACGTTGACGCCGAGCTAGACGATTATATACCTTCGTCCGCGGAGAATAGCAATAGTGATAGCGACGACGAGGACGATAGCTCGGACGACGATTATTCCAGTGCCAATTTGAGTGCCAGTATGAAGAAGAAACAGCGCAAGGAGAAGAAGAAGCAGAAGGCAAAAGATGCCGGACCGGCTCGATTCGATCCGCAAAAGAAAATCAAAATCGATCCAACCAGTAAGTGCTATGTAAAAGAGGAGGCGCCACGATATCCACTGGTGGCAACACCACGTCCCCTATGGAAACGCGAGAAGATCGTCTACTCCGATGAGAACACGGACGATGAGAGCAGCGAAGAGGGCAGCGAAGCAACAGCCGGCAATTCATTGGACGACGATAGCGATGAGGATGACAGCGATGCGAGGAGCAGCAGCAGCAACAACAGCACCACTTCCGAGGAATTCGATGAGGAAACAACAAGAACAGCGCCAGCAGCAGCAGCAGCAGCAGCAGCAGCAGCAACAACAACAGGAATAACCAACAAGATTGCTGGCAATGCTGCACAGGCAGCGAACAGCAATATTAATAGTTCTGCGAGTGCATCGGCAACCGGCAGCGCTTCCGTCTCCAGTTCGCCATCGATTATCCGGATGAGCACGTGCAGCAATGATTCCGGCTTCGAGGGCGGCACAGCACCCTCAAGTCCCAAAAAGATGTTAGGTAAGCGAGTTGCTCAAGTCGGCAGCATTGAATACCCCACCAGAGATCAGACAAACCTATTGACTTGTAAATACACTGTAAGAAATTTTAGAATTACCCGGTTGAATATGCGATTCTGAATCTCAATCGGTAAACATGCAGTTCCTATTTTCTATCGAATTAATATTAGCTATGTGCAAAAGCAACCCAAAATTTTTTACAGTGTGGACGCCTAGACAGACAGTACAGTAGGACAGATAATACAGAACAATACATATACATTTGCATTGACTGCTGGTGGTTCTGTTGGTCATTTGAGTGGTGCCGCACGTGCCGCACTAAATTACAAATACAACAACAAAATTGTGATTGTTGTTGTTGTTGTTGTTGTTTAGACGTTTCGTTCGAACATTCCGGCCATTTAGTTAATCACAAATACATCGTCGCCGCCACCTTCTCCTTCTCTACCTGCAATGCTCTTTTTTTTAATTTAAATACATATACACACACACACACACACATTCAGAGAGAGTGTGTGAGAGTCTCACTCTCTGGCGAAATATTTAGTTGAAAAAACAAATAAACATACTATAAATCTGTTTTTGCGCATATACAGAATACTTTCTAGACAAACTCAAAACAACGCAAAATACACAACAAAAAAATATATAGATAAAAACAAAACAAAGTTTTAAATGTTGTCTTTTAAAACATGTTTGATAAATCTCTAAATAAATCGACAAAAACTACTGCAAATAAATAAAAAGATTTCTTGAGTTCAAATCGTATTCATTCAGAATTGAGTTTCAGAATGGATTATTTTTGCACTAAAACTGAGTACTTTTTTCTTAGAAAACTAAACAGAATCTTTTTTCTAAGCAAACTAAATGCAATCATCTTTCTTAGGATATTAAAATCAATCTTTTTAAAAATTAAACCATAATCAGAATACCTTAAAAAAAACAATCCATATTTTTACTAAGGATACTAAAATCAGTCTTCTTTTCAAGGAAATAAAAATTAATGTTTTTCCTAAGGAAACTATAAACGTAATTCAAATCAGTCTTCTTTTTAAGAAACTGCCATTAATATTCTACGCACCATTGTATCAATTTGTTAACAACTGATGTTTCATACAGTGCTTTATATAATTTGATAACCATTTTGGGCACTTACCTTAAAGTTAACTCAAAAGCAAACGACGCGATGAGAATGTGCTAGCAAGATGTGGAACTACAGGGCAAATGAATACTGATACAGAGACATATTCAGATACAGAGACAGAGACAGAGACAGATTCAGAGACAGATACAATTTAGAAAGAGTCGAGTTGGCATTTTACTTTTAGCCAATTGTATACAAAATTGTTTAGGTCATCGCGTCGTGTTTGCCTTTGTCTTTCCTTCTATTTTTTCTACTGCGCCTTTCATCTTATTGCTGTTTTGCTGCACTTTTGTTGTTTTCTATACTTGAAACTGAAAACCTCATGCTCGGTAAATAATTTTTTGCTTGCAAACACACAAAAAACATTTAAAATATTTATGTATTTTGCGGATTCTTCACTCGATTCAGTCTATATACAAACCAACTAATACAAAAAAAGTATAGTTTCTTCTTCTTGATTCATTGGGAATTTTATGAAACAACAGCCGAAAGTAAAAGTTGAATAAAAATTTCAATGGCCCCTGCAAAAATTTGTAAACACAAACAAAGACTTTCTAAATATTTGCCTTGCTATACTCGATAACATAAATATATTGATAAATATATACAGATCTATGATAGAAAGTGTGCAAATAACTCAAGGATGTATTTTCAATACTCAACGGCACTTTTATCAGCAATGAGTAATCCTCAATTCGTTTTTAGTGAAAGTGTCAGTCTAAAGTCTGTCTGTTAGTATATTATGATCCATATTGGAGGTATATCGATAAATATCGATATATATCACAGTATTTTCAATACTCAACGGCACTTTTATCAAGCAATGAATAATCCCCAATTGATATTAAGTACAAGTTTCGGTTTAAAATCTTTCTGTTAGTATATAATTCCCATACGGGTGCTATATCGATATATATCGATATATCTTACAGTATTTACAATACTCAGCTGCAGTTTTATTAAGCAATTAATAATCCTTAATTGATATTAAGTAATTGTGCCGATCTAAAATCATTCTGTTAGCAAGTCGATATATCTCACAAAACGTTGAGCAACTTTAAATATTTTAACATTTAATTTAAAATATATATTTTTTAGTAGTAGTATAGTTTATAGTTTGAATTATGTCTAAGAGAGATGAAGCTGGTGTGGGGCTCTCGATGCATACACTCTTTTTTGCATTCTTCTTTGTTGATTGTACATCTCGTATATCATTTCTGGTTATAAAATTTAAAATAAAGCCTATTGCTAGCACGCTTTGTTACACGCTGCGTATGCGTGATATTTGCATACAATTTCGTGTGTTGCACATTGCTGCAATTTCACAAGAAATATTTGCTGCTTATTAAATTTACATTAAGATAACCAAACATGCCCCTTAATGGGTAAAGGCCAAAACGGATGTGCGTTTCAATTTTCTTTCTTTATGTATGTGTGTATACTTTTATAGCATTGCGCATATTCAAACTCAAAGTATGCAAAATTGGCAGATTTATATACATACACTCAAAGAAAGAAAAAATGCATCTCGAAATACTTGTATAAATCAACTGGGCTGGAATTGACAATGTTTTTCAATTTCAATTACAGCTCGTTATTCAAAAAACAATAATTCTTGAATCAAGCTCCGATGAACTTAACTTATCGTAAAAATAAGACAACTTTTTTTTGAATATAGTATTCAAATTGACTTAAGAACTTGCGTTCTTTAAACCAGAACTTATGATATGACTCAAGGGAAGATCTTAAGAAATATGTGCAATTCAACAGTTTTGAACTGGGCCAACTTACCTCAACAAAGATAGTTTAAAAGTAGAATCAATTGTACCCAACTTATCTGAAGATAGTCTTAAATCAACTGTACCAGAATTAATTTCAAGATAGTATTTTATTTCTTCGTTCTTCGCTGTTTTTTCTCTGAAAAAACTTGTGAAACGTGCAGCCAATAAATCGCAACGCAGCAGTAAAGAAGAACATTTAAATGAATCCCCAATAAATGTGCATGTTTATAAATGTATTTCTGATCTATATGGCATGTTTCGACATGCTCACAATTCAAATTCATACTAATAACAATTTGTTTTAATTAATTTCAACATTTGCGCGACCCACACACAAAATTACGAATATATATATAAATATGTGTTTATAAATATTTATTCATATACATATATATATAGAATGTGACGTGAATTGTCACAAGAAATGCGAACGGCTCACGGCCAATTTATGCGGCGTCAATCAGAAACTCATCGTCGAGGCGCTAAACCACGTAAAGCGAGGTAAAATACACAAACACTTAAAAGAGAAAAGAACCCTTTAAAAAATAAATAAAAACAGCTACCCTCAAAAAAAAAAACAAAATGAAAAAAAAAATGGAGGCTGCGCAAAATAACAAACTTAAAAATTAAATTAAATGAAAAGAAGCATCCATAAATAATGGCGCTTAAATATGGCTAAGCTTTTTGATTTCTTTATTGAGGCTGTCAGCCAGTTGACTGTGTGTGTGTGTGTATGTGTGTATTAGTTTGAGTGTAATCTCGAAAGAATATAGAAATAGTGCAATATTCCAATTATAATATAAAAGAAAATAATAGGATAGAGTTTCTAAGCTTTTCTCCAAATGTTAGGAACTGTTTAGATTTATCAGGATAACTTGGTCAACAAGAATTTCTGCATACAAGAAATCTCTTAACAGATTTTCCAATGGGAGCTAGGAATGCTGATCAAGAATATGTATGTCTCATGGTTCTATAAATATCACAATGTAAGTTTAGTACCATCTAAATTAGTCTGAATAATCTGCTTTACTATTTATTTTGAATATAAATCTGAACTATTTGTTTAGAATGCAATTAATTTTCTTACAATTTAATACAATCGAAAATCATAAATTTTTAAATTCTTCATACAAATTTGTATAAATATTTGTTCTTTTGATCTGAGTAACTAAAATAACAATAGCCAACACACTTGATATACACAGTCTTATATATACACCTATATTAATGGGTTTATTATTATGATATGCTTCCGATAGGAATGCGACCAAGAATCCAATATAGTCGTCTTTTTATATTAATATAAATTTTATTTTCATATGTATATCAAATAAATCAATAGATATTTCAAACAGTTTTCTATATGTTTAAAAGATCTGTTGATTAATTTAAGTATTTTCAAATATGGGAACAAAAAAGAAGGAAATATAAGGAACATCAGCTTAGCTTTTGAATTAAAAGCAATAAAAAAAATAAAGAATTAGTATTCATTGAAATATTGAAATCGAAACGTAACATAGATTTGGAAGCTAAACATTTTAATTTTGGACGGAGTAAGAGTCGTTCAAGCACGTACATACACACATACATTTGTTGTTAATAATGTTGAGGATGTGGAAAATAAATTTGAAACTAAAATATACTGCACGATTTAAACTAGGTGCCCGAGAGGCTAGAGACTCACCTAGTACACCGCCCAGCTCGAATCCTGCCTACAAGATAGACCCCAACGATGAACAAGATGGTATGACACCTAAATTTAACCCATTTATTCACATACACAGGGAGAAAAACTGATGACAAGCTAAGTAGAAGACAGTAAACTTGCTTTAATATGCTGTACATGGCAAAATCAATAATTGATTTAAATTATTTGTGACGTTTTTGTTTTTCTCTGTGTAAGAAGAAGTAAACTAAACTGAAATGACCAACAAACGCACTTTGGACTATCGACGACAAATCTCTTCTATTCCTATTTATATTACTATTCCTATGTTATTTTCTAACTGATCCTAAACTTTACTTCTCTCAATGGGCACAATTTCACTCTTTGCACACCATCTTTGTGTATCCAGAAACTTCATATACATATTCACAATTCCAAAAATCCGGACGTTTCACTGCGCCAGCAACAGTAATACCTAGATTTAAGAACTATTCGGTAGATGATTTTCATTTTCTGGCCGTACTTGGAAAGGGTAGCTTTGGCAAGGTAAGCAAACGTAACCAAATACCATATATCATATCAGTTATCTTTATAAACATATATATATTTATATATATATGTATGGATCTATGTAGGTACTGCTGGCAGAGCTGCGGGATACAACATATTACTATGCGATCAAGTGCCTGAAGAAGGATGTGGTCCTCGAGGACGATGATGTGGACTCCACGTTAATTGAGCGCAAAGTTTTGGCATTGGGAACCAAGCATCCATATCTGTGTCATCTATTTTGTACATTTCAAACCGAGGTGAGTTATGCATCCAAAAAGATAAGGTCGACACACACACAGGCATAGAGAGAGAGAGAGACATAGAGAGAGATAGAGACATAGAGAGAGAGAGAGAGAGAGAGAGAGACAGAATGATAGCATATAGGTGATACCCGCAACGCATCCGAAAGATACAAAAATAAATAGCCTAAAGGTAAAACAATCTATTATTAGAGCACTATTTGTTGTGTCTCTCAGTGGGTGTTGTGCGTGTGTGTGTACCTCTATTCTATATTCTGACCATCGATTGGGGCACACGACATGATGTGGCAAGTACTCGACAGATCGCCACCGCTCGAGAACAACGGTAATTTGGCACATAAGTCCGGCAAACAGCGCGTTCGACAAATGTTCTCTAAACAAAAAACAACTAAAATAAAAATCGAAAACAAAATGCAAAACAAAAATGTAGTTTTCGTGGCTTGCATTGACACCGATTAGAAGGTATTTTAATTATTTATGACTTTGAGGAGGATACACGCCCATTTCTTTTGGGGGACTCTCGTTCTATCTGTCCCTCTCTCAAGCTATTATAATGCTCTAATCTCAGCTACACTCAGCAAAAATAGCACATTATATTATAGATATTTTAAGTAAATAATCACAAATATTCGAATATAATGAAAAGAAAATGTATCTGGAATTAGGGAATTAGGAATTAGGGATTTAGGTCAACAGCGCAGAGAATTTTATTTTCAGTTCCGTTTTCGGTTCTTGTACGAAATGTGTAAAATTTTACCGATATATTATGGTTTTTTGGTTGCACATTCATTTCGATAATCGATAAATTAATGGCACTTTACCGTACTGTTACAAACCGGTACAATCATTTTAACAATATCAACATATATGGATACCACATAAAGGGTTCTTATGCTTACTATATCTGCACCCAATTTTTTGTTAACATTTTGCAGAGTCACTTGTTCTTTGTGATGGAGTATCTAAATGGCGGGGATCTCATGTTCCATATCCAAGAAAGTGGACGTTTCTCGGAGGAGCGTGCACGTTTCTATGGTGCTGAGATTATATCGGGTCTGAAATTTCTTCACAAAAAGGGCATTATATACAGGTGAGTGTGTGCCAGCGAGACACAAAGATTTACTAATTGGAATACTCGCGAAGGGATCTCAAATTGGATAATGTATTGCTGGACTATGAGGGCCATGTGCGCATTGCCGATTTTGGTATGTGCAAATTGCAAATATACCTGGATAAGACGGCCGATAGTTTTTGCGGCACACCCGATTACATGGCGCCCGAAATTATCAAGGTAATGCTCAAGCGATAAGCTTCTAATTGACTTGACAATAATGTGGGGCTTGTATTTGGCAGGGTGAAAAGTACAATCAGAATGTCGATTGGTGGTCGTTTGGTGTGCTGCTCTACGAAATGCTTATCGGTCAATCCCCATTCAGCGGCTGCGATGAGGACGAGCTTTTTTGGTCCATATGCAATGAAATTCCATGGTTTCCTGTCTACATATCAGCTGAGGCAACCGGCATCCTAAGAGGAGTAAGTGTCCCAATGATAATAATGCTTCTCGTTTCCTGTGACGTATTTACCATCGTACAATTAATTCTAATTTAAAAGAAATCAGCTTAAGTAACCGGCATGATTTTCCAAGATGGCGTTTCAAATGCTCTACTTTTAGCGTCTTACAATTTAATATTGAAATATTGGGACAAACTAACATATGATTCGTTGATTTTGTTTTTCCTAGCTTTTGGAAAAGGATTATACGAAACGCATTGGGTCTCAATACAGTCCAGCTGGTGATATAGTCGATCATTTGTTCTTCAGGCCCATCGAGTGGAATCTTCTTGAGAAACGGCAAATTGAACCGCCATTCAAGCCACAAGTGGTAAGATTAATAAAATAACAATAATAATATCCATAAGTTCACATATCGAGACCATTTGCTCAATTGATCAATCTATCCATAGAAACATCCGCTGGATACGCAATATTTCGACCGAGTCTTTACTAGGGAACGGGTACGTTTGACCCCCATCGATAAGGAGATACTCGCATCTATGGACCAAAAACAGTTTCATGGCTTTACCTACACAAATCCGCACATCACTCTGGACTAGATTCATATACATATATATATATATATATATATATTTATATATATATATATATACAAACACACATATATAGTTATATATCAAGTACATTGATGTACGCCTTAGGCAATGTGCTCGACATAGAACATATATAGTTAGCATATATCTATACATATTATATTACAATATACACATAATGTTAACCCATGCCTAAATTACTTATTAAATGAACAGTATTTGTATTTGTATGTATATCTATTACATATTTTGTTTAAGTGTATTAAAATGTTTATCGCTCAATATGCATCTAAATACTTGATAAAATACCTAGGTTTACGTAAATGTATCAATGCGCATATTTCTCGCCGAGCAGAATATAGAGCTAAATCTGATTTCGTGTCCTTTAATCGTAATTTAATGCAGGAATCACAACGACAGGAGTGGTTCTTGGAATCACTTCTAGTCTTTATAAAAATAACATACTTACAATGCTAGTCAGTTAGTGATAAATAAATCATACGTTTAAGTACATATCTGTATATACTATATATTACATACTTCTTACAATAATCGATATATATAAAAACATATCTCTTTTTTTTGCAATCTAGTCTTAAAAACTCTATGCCAAAGTGTACGTAGGTACTCAATTGTACTACTTATATAAATAATGCTAAAAATACAAATAAACATAAATATAAAAATGAAATGAGAATTTCTGATTTTGCCCTCTGTATGTATTCCTTTACATGGTACATGTACATAAAAAAGAGAATTTCAATTTTAAACATGGTAATTGATTCTACTAATGAAACAAAAAATAGCCTTTCAAGTTGCGGTAAATATAATAGCCTTCCTTCGAAGTTTTATAACTGATACTCATTAATTATCGGTTATATGGTCTTTCAGGAATTTTAGTTCAGAAGTAGCTAAAGAAGTTATAGAAAAGGTTCCTAGTAATCTACCCTCCAGGTTTGGTAACTGTAGCTCTTAAATTGCGGGAGTTCGTTTTTGCGGACGTAAGTGGGCGTTGTTAAAAATTTGCTCTGCATTTTTTAAGGGTATTACTATCAAATTACTTTTAAAATTTGGTGACTCTAGCTTTTAAATTGCGGAATCGGATTGGGCGATGCCATCATTTTCCTCATTTTTTTCGATCTCATAGCGGAGTTACCTGTAACATACTTTCAAAATTTAGTCACTCTAGCTTGAAAATTGTAGAAAAATCCTGGCGGTGGAACGTGTGGGCGTGGTCGAAAAATGTCCGATCTTTTGTTAGCAGCAAGTTACCATCCAAGTTAGATGTGGGAGATATGCGGATTTATCGATTTACACTTTCCCAAATATCGGCTTTAGCGATTATGGGCGCAGGTGTCGGCGTGGCTATAAATTCTTGTACCATACCTACCAAATATGAAGACAAACAGACAGACAAAGAAGCCACCTAACTAAACTATGTATTTATAGCAACGAACTATGAATGTTTTGTGAAAGCGGAGAAGAATCCTCAATACGAATTTTTCTCAAAGACATAGAAGACCTCAACCCAACAAAGATTGTGTTATTCGTGCAGGAGCTGGGGTTGATGGAGGAGCTATAAACTCAGAAGGGGGCACAAAGATCTGGTAGGTCGGAATATTATTACGTACCCAATATGCGCCGCAGACAAAATGTTATTTTTGTTACTAATCTACGCAAATGTGCAATTAGTTGTGTATATTTTCCAAGTGTATGTCAAATGGCCACTCTCCAATTGCTCATTCTCTTGAACCGGACACTCTCCAAATAACTATAATAAGTATTTATAAAAAGTATTTAATAAAATTTTTTTTGTTGCTGCACCGAAAGTGAGGCAAGGGAAACAACTAATTGAGGCAAGTATATTAATTCCTATTTTCTCTCTATGCATTTTTTCACACTCACACAAAATCATTTAAAATTAGCCATTTGATGACTTTACGCATTTTAAATCGCAATCATGAAAAGTTTGAGTGTTCTTTTAGAACATGCACATATCCTGAATTGTATACTATTTTGAACACAGATTTGTATTCAAAGAGCTTCACGGCAAAACCATAATAACTATAAAAATATCTGCTTTGGTATAAAATATGTGATTTGCAAAATTACGTTACGTTTTTTTTTTTTATGATATCTTAAAAACTGAAGAAAAAACAATTATATAAATAAATAAGATAAAACAAACCAGGTAATCAAGTCTTTGCTTTAACGCGAAAATAATATATTTTGAACAAATAAATTATATACCATCTACAAATCATTTCATTAGTCCCGAGTCTAGCCTCGATTGTCAGCATCGAGAATAAGTTGTATACACTATTCTTATGCTCAAGAAATAACCACAAATGTAGATACATTGAAGTCGAGCACGCGCGACTAGAGCGCTCTTACTTGTTTTTAGTATAATGTATTTTATGTTTGTGTGTGTGTGTGCTGGTTGCGTGGCAAATGTGTGTATGTCGAATATATATTTAGATTAAAGATGGGCCACCTCGCATCGGGTTTCACTTGTAGATCCAATCTTGTCGACCGCCAACGTTGCGTCTCTTCTCACTGAGATACTGATGCAGCGGCAGCGGTCGCGGCGAGGAGGAGCTTATTGCCAGTGGGGTGCTAGTGGTGGGTCGCCATCTCGATGGGCGCCAGGGAGCAGATTTGTCCAAGCTGTTGTGATTATTATTGTGATTGTGATTGTGGACGCGCATATTGAGCAGCAGCTCGCCATCATCGTCGATGAGATTGAACATTTGTATATTCGGATCCGCATTAGGATTCGCATGTGCACGCTCGAGGCGTACCTGACCTTGCTTGACCTTAAGCCGAGGCTGGGTGTTCGTCTTCCAGTGCCCCGGACTCCCGAATACCCGTGAGCTGCGCTGCTGTGCCTCCAGCTGACGCAGAATGCCCAGTGGCAGCACAAGATCCGATTCGAACGGTAAAAAGCCGCTCGTCCGCACTTTGATTATGTTGCGACGCAATGACGCAGCACATTTCAAGCTGCAGCAGATGAGCAGCAGCATCAGCAATAGCAGTGTTGGTAAATACAAATTCATGGCTTACAATTTGAATTCGTACATGTTCTCAGCACTTAACGTTTTTTTATTTGTTTTTTAATTTTTTTGTTTTTTTTTTATTTTGCACACTTTTATTTGGTATATTGTCAATTAAATGTAAATATTTGGTTATAAATCCTTTTCGTCATCCAGAAAGAATTATGATTGGCACCATAAAAAAAAATATGAAATATATTATGATTTTTTTTTTAGCTTGTGAGGAGCTTATGGAGCTCATTCTATGCCGGTATTGCACCAACTGACTTTGACCAAGCAACGCACTCCGCCACAGACTCGAAATACACATATATCTACACACACACACACATACACACACACACATACACTTACAGACAAACAAATGAATTAATTAGAGAAAATTCCAACGCGCGCTTTTTGAAATTGGACAGTGTACAGCGGCCTGAGTTGGCACAGTGGGTCAGAGTGTTTAATTGGTTGGATTGGTTAAAAAAAAACCTTGTTGAAATGACAAACTTGATTGGCTTCCGGTTTATTATTATATACCGCAAACGGAACGAAACCAGCACTTAAATTTGTTTCATTGTAACACTAAATAATTGAGATATTTTCTTTTTGCATCTTAGTTTGCAAAGACCACTGTGCACCAATTTGCACCACTGTGCATTAAATGCTTTGAGCTTTAAAATAAAACATAACTGCCGAGCTGATTGTTGTTCATTGTTGTTGTTGCTAGTTAGGTTGTTAGTTAGTTGTTAGTTGTTTGGTTGTCGGTAACATTTCTTCTATCACTTTTATGGCCTACACACAATTTTATTAAAATGTCTGTGTGTGTGTGTCTGTGTGTGTGTGTGTGTGTGTGTGTGCGGGTATGTGCGTGTTAACTTAATAAATGATCTATGCTACATTTAACAAGAATAATTTTTGTTAATGTTCGCGCTGCTTTTGTTTTTGTTCTTGCTTTCAAAACTGGTCTACAAGTGAGTTGATGTCATTATTGCGGTCATAATAATAATGCTTAGCTACCGTACACATTACTACCGACCCGACTGAAGACGTACACTCAAAAAAATATATACAATCTAATAAGTATTAAATTTCATTCCTTGTTTAATGTTTTCAAAATATTTGACCAGATAATATAAATATTTTTTTTCAGAGGAGTTCAAACGACTTAAATTTCTTCAAATATATTATAAATGTGAAATATAAATTGTGTATATTTATATATATAATCCAAAATTGGTTGACCAAGTAATTCTAGTATTTTCTGGGAACCACTTTAGATTTGTACAATATGCAATTACGTTTTGGCTTACACAATCTGAATTCCGAATTAGATCTAAATGTAATTTGCAGTCAGTTCTTTTAATATATATCTATTTGAAAGTTATGTCCTTACAATTGTGTCTATATTTGCTTAAGGAAATCGACATTTATAGATATTTACCAGAGTGAAAAAGTTATCGATAAAATGGAATAATCTTGATCTATGTATGATATACAAGAACTTCTATTCTAAATTTGAAGGCTCTCGTTCTTAAAGTGTCTGACATTGGATTGTTAATACTGGTATACAGACAGTTGATGCTGATCAGGAATATATATATCTAAGAGAGGCAGAGCTGCTTCCTTTTCAAGTAACATCCATCAATTCAATGGATTCAGGTAATAAAAATGCGTGAGCTATTTATTTTGAGCGTGCTTCAAATATTGTTATTCATTATTTTTTCTGCGAGTGTAGCTGGCGTTGAACCTGCTGCCAGTGGAGTGGGTCACTCTCGCTTTTGATTGTTTTGCTAGTGTGTCACATGGAGTCAACGCCATGAGCCTCATTTGCATGAGAATGCTGAATGTTGAATGCCAAATGCTGAATCTCCACGGCTGTTCCACATCACAATGGGTTATGCAAATTGCCAATTGTGAAATGGAAAAGCATTCACTGATCGCTGATTACTGAACACTGAACCCGTACAGACTTAACACTGGTCACTGGACCCTGGACACTGGTCAGCACAATAGTTGACATTTTCTCTTGGGGCTTGGTCCACTGAACTTTACGTCGAAATGCCAGTTGGTCAATTGGCAGTGTTAACGGCTCATTGCTAATTTGCATTCGCATTATAATTTGTAACCGTATATACGAGGGTGGTCTGAAAAGTTTCCGACATAATAAAGATACAAGACATGTTTTTGATGTTTTATTTTTTATTTTTCAACATAGTCTCCTTGTAATTCTACACACTTCTCCCAGCGATGATCCCATCTCTGTAACCCGTCCAAATAGTACTCGTTTTTCTCTGCAAAATAATTGTTCACAAAGGTGATTGCCTCTTCATTTGACGAAAATCTCTGTCCTCTGAGCGCAATTTTCAGATGAGGGAACAAAAAGAAGTCGCTTGGGGCTAGATCTGATCAGTAAGGCGGATGGTCCAGCAGTTCAAGCTGTAATTCGTGGATTTTGGCCATGGCAACCGCTGAGGTGTGAGACGGTGCGTTTTCTTGATGAAACAGGATTTTCTTTTTCTGCAAATGTGGTCGTTTTTCCGCAAGTTCTGCCTTCAGCTTGTCAAGTAATGATGCGTAGTATGCTCCTGTATTGGTTTTTCCTTTTTGAAGATAATCAATTAAAATAACTCCTATCCCAAAAACAGTCGCCATCACTTTCCCAGCCGAAAAAAACAGTTTTTGCTTTTTTTGGAGCTGTTTGAACTGTATTTTTGTTTCTGGCGTATAATAGTGTATCCAAGTTTCGTCTACAGTGAATAATCGGCGCCAAAACTCGGATTTATTGCGCCAAAAGAACGTTGGAAATGTTCATTCGAAGACGTTTTTTGTGTAACGTGAGCAAACGCGGCACCCAACAAGCGGATAGCTTTCTCATGCCTAAATGTTGATTTAATATGTGACAAACACGTTCCTTAGACATCTTCATAACCTCTGCTATCTCTCTCACTTTAATTCGGCGGACGTCTAGCACCATTTGGTGATCTTTGGCGACGTTTTCGTCGATTGTTGCAGTTTTTGAACGTCCCGAACGTTCATCGTCTTCCAAGCTCTTACGGCCACGTATAAATTCACTGTGGTAAATGATGGTGCAGAGGCATCAACTCACTCAAATGACTGTTACATAAGAACTGCCCGTCCAAAATGGCTGAAACTTTGGTGAGTTAATGTCAACAGATGAGCAATGAAATTTACTTGCTTTTATGTACGAGTGCTGCCATCTTCAGGTTGAGGTCGGAAACTTGTCAGACCACCCTCGTATATGTATAAGTTTATCCATTGGCAGTCGCACACCTACCTAATTAAAAGTTAATTATTTGTATGTAAATATATAAACATTAATTACTTAATGATTTCAAATTGCCGGGTTTCAATGAGCACACATATAAAATTGCATTATGAAAGCCATCTGATATAGTAATCCGATTTTGATAATTCTTTGTTCAAATATGATAAGTTTGTTTAGGATAAGATAAGAACAAAAATTTATCTGTTTTATCGATTTGCACTTATCAACGCATTATCTTTGATTATCAATTTATAATCATTCGCTGCGCCTTTTAAGGGCTTGTCTATTTTTTCTTGCCAACTTTCTTTGCAACTTTCGTTTTTCCACTTAGCCATATTTAACTCCAGATATGCATTAGCAAAGACTACAAATGTGTCTTTTTAGTATTTGGTATTATCAAAATTCTATGATTAATTAATCAATGCTTATAATTTTTCGTAAATGTATTTCGTATGTTATTTTCAACACAAAAAAAATGTTTATCTTATCGAGCTAATGGATGCAAAAAAAAAGGAAAAAGAACAGGGGGTGTGTGTGTGGGCGGGGGAGGGGATTACTAAAACTATTTAACAACGGAGGTCACAATTATGACACAGTTCGAATCACAGAACAACTGGAGCACAGTTGTGGGGGATTACTAGACCGTCTACACAGTCAATGGGGGCAGGTAGCTGTGCTGGGGAGCCGACACCACTGGTGGCAAGTACTCGTTGTGAACGGCGATGGGCGCTGGAGCGATCTCCTCGTGGATAACGTTGATGGTTTTTACATGCTCGTGGTGAGCATGACCACCGCCGTGTCCAGCGGTATAGCCACCGGTGTAGCCACCGCCGCCCAAAGCATAACCACCATCCTGGTGGATCACATTGATGGTCTTCACTTCCTGGTGTCCGCCTCCATGTGCGAATCCACCACCACCAACCGAATGGCCGCCATCCTGATGGATAACCTTAACAACCTTGACTTCCTGGTGACCACCATGCGATTGGCCATGATGATGCACAGCTGGCGCCTCCTGATGAATGACCTTGACGGTCTTCACCTCCTCATGATGATGATGACCGCCATGACCATGATAAGCAGGCGCTGCTTCCTGGTGAATGACATTCACGGTCTTGACCTCATGATGGGCGTGTCCACCGCCATGTGAGTATCCACCGGCACCACCCGAATAGCCGCCATCCTGATGGATTACCTTCACAAGTTGGACATCCTGGTGACCACCATGTGATTGGCCATGATGATGCACAGTAGGCGCCTCCTCGTGAATGACCTTGACGGTCTTCACCTCCTCATGATGATGATGACCGCCTTGACCATGATAAACAGGCGCTGCTTCCTGGTGAATGACCTTCACGATCTTCACATCTTGTCCGCCATGACCACCATGATCAAAATGACCGCCGTGACCGCCATGACCGCCATGTCCGCCATAAGAAGCGCCCCCCTCATGAATCACTTGAACTGTGCGCACCTCAGCGTGTCCACCACCACCGCCGGCGCCAATGCCATAACTGTATCCGCCTCCACCGCCGCCGCCGCCGCCGCCGCTACCGCCAATGAAGCCGGCAGAGCTGGTGGCAACAAGTGCGGCAAACAAACACACGAAGATCTGCAACAGCAACGTTTGAAGTTGATTAAATGGGAATCCAGTGAGATGTGATCCTGTTGGACTTACCTTCATTGCTGGAAGTTTCTTGCTTGGGATACGAAATCTGTGGAACTTCACGAAGCTGAAGAATGCAACTGATGATTAGCACCACAAAGCTGCTCGCTTTTATACAAACCAAGCAGTCGTTGCGATACTTCTGCTCCAACTAAGTTGAGTGATGCGTTGCCCTGCTTTGCCCTAACTTGTCTCATCTCACCTTCTCTGCTCTTTCCCAATGTGCCGGCTTTCGCCCCAAGCGTGTTTTATTTTCGTCAACGTTTTTGTTTTACTTTAAGGTTTTATTTAAATTTTTGCTTTCGTCACCGATGCGCCGGCCCACAAATTGAATTTGTTATGGACCGGTGGCTGTAAATGGCTCAAATGTTCAAATGATGCGCTAAACAAACCCGTTGAGAGCATCGATAGCATTTCCACAAACATATCTATATACACTCAGAACAAAAAATCTAAATCGACATTTTCTTTTTTTCTTTTATTTTGAGATAAAATACATTTCTAATAAGTAGCAATGAAAACGAATTTTTTATTTTAAATTTCTAAATAATATAAATGAAAGAGTTTCTCAGTGTGTACATATAAAAACCTAACTGAAATTTAGTCATATATTTCTGAAATTAAAACAAATATGTATTTAAAGGAAAAGCCTGGTTTTAGAAAGGCACAATCTGGCGGTTTCAAAATATATACATACTGAATATTAAAGTAAGTTGCCCTTGGAGACATATGTGCGTCGATTTTGTAAATTTCAAGGCGATTGTTTTCTTCTGATCATTCAACATAGGTGCTATCATGGGCGTAGTCAGAGGGGTTCTTGAATTCTCTTTTGACCTCTTCGTGTAACTTTTTACATTTAAGAATGGGTGTAAAGGTTAACATAATGTTATAACAAGGCAAGTAGCAAGTAGCAATAATATCATTGATTACCATTGATAGCTTCTTGCCAATCGATAAAGATCGATAAGTGTTAGCAATAAAAGTCGCAAATTTCAAGATACATTTATACAGTTTGGAATAATATTTAAAAATATATATTAACATATATAATGTGCTCTGTGCGTCTTTTGATTGATAGACTTGGGTTCAGTGTACCCAGTAGAGCAGAACATCTTCCTTTCTTCAAATAATGAACTTAAACCATATTTACATATGTAGTAAGCACCCTTTCTCGCTGAGTATTGGGCTACACCCATGAGAGAATGCGTAGACAAACCGGTGTGATTAGCAAAGATAGGTCGTGGCATTACTGCGACCTCGACAGCATTTTATCCCAAAATCCATCACTTTCTAATGACCCCACTAAATATAGACACATAAAAACATGTGTTAAAAGCATTGATGAAGTTTTTAGCATAACTTGCATTGCGTAAACTTGGACTCTTTTAAAGCTTCTGTTTTATGCTTCTCTCTCGATAAAACACATCATATTTGATTTGATGAAGTTTCTCTGCAAACACACCAAATAGGCAAACAAAAAAGACATCAACAATAATAATAATAATAAGAAACTTTGTTCGTTTTTGTCAGCTGGTTATTGGTTATTTTATTTTAATTTTTATTGCTTGGTTTGGATTGTTATTGCCTTTGAGCTCTCCCTGATTCGTTAAAACTATATCACCCGAAAAAAAACCAACTTGTTTGCTTATTCTGCGCTCAAACGGAAATCATGTCAAATGTGAATTGGTCAATTTGGGCTTTAGTGTGTAAAATGTTGCTGCGAATTTTGAATAGTCAATAATATACCAAATTATGCATGCTTTTTGCCCTTGCTTTGAGACTTTGAGAATAACTTATTAATATGTAACAAACTCAAATTGAGATCAATTGGCAAAAATTTAAAAAAAAAAACCTCTGTTTGGACATATGATGTGGATAATCTATTGGTGTTTATAAATAAATAGAAAATAAAAAAAGAAGCTAAAAGCGAGCTACAACTAGTAGCTAAATCTATATATTATGTACAATATGGAGCGATAGTTGTTTTTTTTTAATTATAATTATTAATTTATGAGACATAAGAGGCGATTTTTTTTTATAACTATATTTATTAATTAGTTATGCATTTTGTAGAAAATTAGCTTACAAACTTTTTTGATAAGAATGTTGTAGCAAAAATCGATTTTATCTTTAAATATATGTCTTCCAAGCAACAAGTATAAAGTTTATTGTTAAAAAAAAATTAAAAAAAAAAAATACTTAAAACTATTTATTGATTTTTTGTATAACTTTATTTATTATTTAGCTATGCATTTCTTAGAACTTTGCTTAGAAACTTACTGGTTTTAGCTTTAAATTGATGTATCCTATCAAAATTCATTTAAAGTTGACCTTGAATAATTTTAAATATGCTATTATTTTGTTATTGCTTAAATACTCGCCATTTTAACTCATGTTAGTCAAAATCGTTGTAATTGCGCTTAAAACTATAAAAGTCCCTTAAAGTCGATTTTTTATTGTCATCCAAAATGCTGACAATTGTAAGAAAGTTATTACCTAAAATTCTTAAAAATCATATTCATTGTTAAATCGGTATGTACAAATATGCAAGTTTTGCTAAACGGAATCAATTTCATACGTATATCATATAATATATATTTTTATCTAACCCCTTTAAATTTAGCAAAGTTTTGTGCCAATCAGCCAAAAGAAGTATTTTCAAGATATGTTCAAATATAGAAAAAATCCACTCCTATAATTATTTTTGTATGTTTAGATGTGCATGTGTCAAATTTTTAATACATTTATAAAGATGAAGACAAAATTATTGTATTGCTGCTCGCGAAAAGTATTCAAAATTAGCTTAAAGCATTCCAAAGTAAAAGTAATGTTTTTAACGATTGAAATTTAGAATCGGAACGAAATTAAATTCAATATTTTATAGTAAGCCAAATTTCGGAACTCATATTATTAGTGCCGAAAAGAACGTAATGAATCAAAAGCAACATTTCGATACATTCATATGATCAACCAGACGAACAGTCAGATGGGGGTGGGTAGATTGGGTTGACCGTGGATCCTAATCTACAATTTTTACCAACATTTAAAGTTCTTAGTTAAATAAGGCGCAACAAACCGAAAATTGTTTTTATATGCTGGCCAAGGAAATCGATAAAAATCTATGTATAAATACATTTTTCAAAATACATATAAAAAAAATGATTTGTACAATCTTTTATATTACGACTGCTACTACTATTATGGACGCAACTGTACATGCACACATTTACTATATACATATATATATATAAATATATATACATATGCACATAATCGAACTTTCACTTTGTTTCATAAGATGCACTGAAATAGAATGAGACAGAATGCTAGAGACAAAGATAGCGATATGCTGTTTTTATGTTTTTGTTGTGTTTCATGTTTATCATCATAATCATCATCAGTTTCATCATCGTATCAAATTTTTTTTCCGACGGCTTTTTTTTAATTACATACATGTTTAAGAATATTTTAATTGAAGTGTTAACAAAATAGAAAGTAATAATAAAAAAAAGGGTAAAAAAAAAATAAGGAATACCTCGTATCAGTTTATATGTTTATATATAAATATATATAAATATACTGATATATATATATACTGATATATATATATATATATGTTTATCCAGCGCATTAGACATTAATATTAAACAAATCTAATAATATATTAACAACATTATAGTTATGCGATATTAAATTTAGTGATAGTTGATCAAGAATAAAAAAAATATAGACATATACATATATATATAAATATATGTATACACGTATGTAAATATATATATATATATATATATATATATATATATATATATATATATATATATATATGTATAGCAGTTTTACTCTTTTCTTTCTAGTAGTTTATGTGTATAGGATGTAAAAATATAATCATCGCTCTCATACGTTTATAAATATTAATGGTGATGACAAAATTGTAATTTCGTATTCAAGAAAATGCTCGCGCATTTGTTAATGTAGTGTGTGTGTGTATTTGTGTGTGTGTTTAAGCTTAGCTATAGTAAGTAAAGTAGGTTGTTGGTTTTACGCGCAATTGCGCAGCTGTTGCGTAGGCAGCTCCAGGTCAGGCTCCTGCTGCAACTCCCGGGACCGGGACCGGGACCGAGACCGCCTACTGGCCAGCAATCACGCGATCGCACAACTGTTGCGACTGTTGCTCGTTGGCGTCTTGCAGCGATTCCGGCTCTTTGAGTTTTGCGTAAGCGAATTGTAGCATTGTGACGTTGTCAACGCATACGATTTGAGTGTCGATTTTACGGAAGGCGGCAGGTGCAACGAATCAATAGCATAAACGCTCGTGCGACGCACAATCGTTCGACAGCAGAGCTCCTGCAGCGACAGAACTTTAAATAGATATATATATATAAATATATAGACTGATTGATTATATAGAGGCAGCATTATGTTACCCTTGTTGCTGCGCCAAATGTGCTCCATGCCATTGCGATGCAACGCCATGCGGGCCAGTTCACAAAACGATTCGCGTATATTGAAATCGCAGAGGGGCGATATCTCAAAGCAGGACATATTGTTCCGAGAGGCATACGTCTCCGCCTGTTTGGCGGCCACCTGGCGCTTGTACGCCAAATGGAGACGATTGCCGACGAGCACTTTGGGTATGCCAGGTGCATGCTGCAAAAACACAATTGTATTACTGATTCGGATATTTATAAAATTGGTTGAACTTACCTCCTCCACTTCTTTGAGCCAGCGATCTATGCCATCGAAGCTCCATTTGTTTGTTATATCATAGACTAATATAATACCCTGAGCACCCCGAGAATAGGAGCGTATTATGGTGCAGAAGCGTCCCTGACCGGATGTATCCCAGATCTGTAGTTTGACACGCTTCCCCTCCAGCAAAATGGTTGTCGTCTTATACGCAACCGTTTGCAATATGTGCGAAGTGCAATCTTAGCATATACAAGTTAAATAATACATAATTAAATATTGATCATAATATGTGTGTTTGTAACTAACCATTCCCACTGCAGAAGGGGTTCTCAGTGGACGGGTCCTCCAGATTGGAGAGTATTTCGTGTTTACCCACATCGCTATCCCCAACAAGAAGCACCTTTAACAGATAGTCGTAGTCTTTTGTCATGGTTCTCATGTAGCTAACTCGTGAGCTGACTTCGCTCTGAACCTACAATATTAATAATAATAAGAATACTAATAAATATATTCTGCCACAGAATTCAAAAACCTGCTTTGTTACATATTTAATAATTTTCTCTTGTGATACACAAAATTTACATAAACTTCAAAAAGTAAACGATAATAAAAAAAAAATATAAAGCTAAATACAAATTCATATATATATAAATAATAAAAAAAGCACTACACAAAAATATACAAGTCAAATAAATGTGTGTAAATAAAAATTTATACTAAAAATGTTTTTAAATAATCAAATTGATCAATTTTTGTATATTTATTGTAAATAAATCACAATGTAAACGACTGAGGTAAAAGACACACGTCAATTTATTATGTTTTGGAATTGCGCTAAGAGCTCGTTTCAAAATATTTGCGATTAAATATATTGACATTTATCTATATTTGTGAATAAGGCTAACTATTGAAAATGAGAAATAAACATTATCCTCAGCTTTAATGAACGTTACAAAATAAACGGCATAATGATATTATCTTAGATCTTAACGATCGAAATTGCGAAATAAAGTATGTCAAAGACATTGTAAATCGATACAGAATATCGAAAATTAAATTAAACTCCAGCTAGGTAAAACTCAAAATACTACGTTTTAAACTTATTGGGAATATGAACGGCTCAACTATTTGTGCTTATGTAGAACATATTTTTGACGTTTACCACATATTAAAATAACGGCAGGGTATATGTACACACAAACATACATGCTTAAAATAAAAAATACAGCAAACTGCAAGGTGCCAAAGTCGAACCGGCAATTGTTATTAATATGTGGGCAGGTTAACATTTATCTATTGAGTCACTCAACACGCACTCACACATATGCATGAACATATGGATGCATACATAAAGATTGTTCATATATGCAAATGGGCGTAAATTTGCCAAACTAAGAGGAAAAGAGAAAAAAAAACGGACGACGCGAACACAATACACAAAAATATTATTAAAACCGACAATAACTCTACGCAATTTTTACGCTTTACCGGCTTGTGACGACACTACAAATATTATATATATTCTGCATTTATAATGTTTTCTTTTTTAATAATCGTTGCAAACACTTTGAAACCTGTATACACATACGAATGCCCACAAATTCACACATATACATATATGCATGGCCAGTCATTTGGGTGTGTTTTGTTTTGCACCGCAAACTAGGCGACAACAACGAAAACAACACCAACACACACAAACACATTGATTCGAGCAGGGACACACACACACACAAACCCGTAAAAACAATGAGCAAATTATACAAATAGTAGTCGCTGACACTCACACACGTCAATGTTAACTTGTTTAATTGATAGGCCGCAGCAACTATTTACTGCAAATGCGCAACAATGGCATTTTAGCTCTATTTGATTTGCCAATATTGGGCATACGAAATTGCAGCACAAGCGACCGAAATCTATTTTACCCAAATACGCATATGCACATGCGGACAGGGTTGCAACCACAATTACCTATCGCCCATTGTTTGCATATCGATTAAATTTCGCAAAGTATCGATGTTTGCATTGTGATCAAACAGCACAAGGCAACACTTAACAAACAGAAAAACAAAAAAGAAAACAATAACAATGATTAACTATACCCAACTACAGGATCAAATCGAGAACAGGAGCAATGAAGACACACGCCAAAGGCATGACATTGTGATCCGTTATATCCTACTATTCGCATTCGTTGTATTGATTTGCGTCACCTTGATACCCCTTTGTTTACTGATTACTAATCCAAATGGGGTGAAACAACAGCAACATCAAGAGGCAAACGCACAACGTCTTGTTTGCTATTATGATGCATCCGGTCTCGATAAGCTGCGTCTGTTCGATGTGCCCGGCTCTTTGTGCACCCACATTAACATTGGCATTGTGAATTTGGTAAATGGAACGCTGCAATTATCCCCTCGCGTAAAGCAGGTGCTTCAGAATGAGACGCGTCTATTTCACAGTGCGCATCCGCAGGTGAAGATGCTGCTGTGGATTGGGGGCTCCGATAGTGGCCATCAGTTTGCCAAAACAGTGGCGAATCATGCGCACCGCAAAATATTCTTACACTCCCTAAAACGGGTTATGCGTCAATATCCTCAATTGGATGGCATCGATCTGGATTGGGAATTTCCTCGCGCCTACGACAATGAGCGGATGCATTTCGCCCAGCTGCTGCACGAGATACGTACGGAATGGGCTCGGGAGCAACGCACAGACTATCTGCTGAGCCTGGCCGTTGCGGCGCCCGAGGGAATCGCATTCTTTGCGTATAACATACGCGAGATCAATCTGTATGTGGACTATGTGAACCTGATGGCATATGATTTTCATTTCTATCGCGAGGATACACCATTTACGGGCTTGAATGCTCCACTCTATGCCCGTCCTAGCGAGCGCTCTATCATGGGCACCTTCAACATCAACTATACCGCTCACTGGTGGCTTCGCAATGGACTAGAGCCGCAACGTTTGGTCATCGGTTTGCCCACATACGGGCATTCCTTTAAGTAAGCATTTGGCGAGTACCTAACAAAGTGGCTAGTTTTACCTAATCGATTCTAAATCTTGATAGGCTTGTGAATCCGTTCAATGTGAGGATTGGAGCTCCTGCATCGGGATTTGGTGAATGCGGCCAAAAGGGCTTCACCACACTTTCGGAGACTTGCGAATGCGCCAATAATTTCCTCGCCCCCATTTACACATACGACAAGGACACCTGCTCGCCGTATCTGAGCGAGTTGCAGGAGTGGATATCATATGAGAGCAAGACGAGCATTATGTGCAAGGCTAACTATATCAAATCTTTGAATGTGGGTGGCCTCATGATCTTCTCTCTTAACGCGGACGATCTGAAGAATAGCTGCGGCTATATGCCCCGCACTTCCGCCACCCTGGGCAAGCCTGTCTTTCCTTTAGCCCAAGCGGCAAACAGCATTCTCAGAAATCGCCTAGACTAGAAAGATTAGCTAATAAGTGTTGGTAATCCAAAGATGTTCCCCAATTCCATAAGTAAAATCACAGTTTGTTAAATAACAATTTAAAATGATTACGACTCCAATTTTCATTTTCATTTTCAATGCACCTATACCAAAAATACTAATTTCCAAAACCATACAAATTTCAACTTGTGAGTTTTGCAAAAATTATTTATTTAAAAAACAAACAAAAGAAAAAACAAAGTGGTTCGATTTACGATTCATAATTATGTCATTTGACTGTGTTTTATACATACATTTGTATGTATATATATATATATATATATATACATTAGTATATTTATATTTAGGATCATCTATCACTTGTTGTATTATTTTATTGATAGATCAAATGGGCTGTTAACTGTGTACTATTTAAGATTTAACCTTAAATGAGTTGCTTCGTTTTACTGAACTACCTCCTTGTATCGATTAAAGAGTTGGTTTTTATTTCTTTCTATGTTTAATTTATATGCATAAATATAAATAAAAATTATCACAATCGATCCATATTCATAATATAACTAGAAATTGTTTAACACGCAAATTATATTTACTTGTATGTTATTTTATATGACGATAATACATAGATAATATGGTATCTGGCAAAGTGGGCAAATGATAAATGGTGGAGGAGGGGTGGAAAGGACCATTAAGCAATGGTTCCTTTTACATTAGGAAGCATAATACATTGCAGATAATTGGAATTAATTGGATTAAGTGGAGCAGGATGAGACAGCATCGGCTGTTACGTGCATCTCCAGCAGTCCAGGGACGACGGGAATCATGTGTGCTTCGGCGGCCGTTGCAGATTCGGAGGAGGTGCAGCGAGCAACTCATCAATTTGGATTTTGTACGCCTGCTTAAGCTCGACAAGATCGAGCTCAAGCTCCTCGGTGCGCTCCACCTTCTCGCCATACATTTGCAGCAGTGCATCGTAGCGATGCTGCAGATCCTCAAAGCTCTTCTCCATCGCCTCATATATTTGCACTTTCTCCTTCAACTGCAAGAATATGTTAGGGTCTCAAAGTTGTCTTGGTGATTCTCTCGCTTACCACTTCCATTTCCATTGTCAAATTGGATATCTGGTTGTCGAGGACGCCGCGTTCCGCCTGCAGACGCGACAGTTCCCACTGTAAGTGCGTCAGTTCGCCATCACGCTGCTTCAGCAGCGCCTGCAAATGCTCCAGCGTTGTCGTATTCCCGGCCAGAAAACTCAAATGCACACCCTGTATAAGGCCAGTCGGTTGCCGCCCGCTATTCGATGCACACTCCAAGTCATCCTGCAATGCACCACACACTATTAACTCAAGTGCATCATCATAAGAGAATGCCCTGCACACAATGTGATTATAAAATTGTATAGGATACAACAATCATGAATTCGATTTTTTGCAGCAAAGGGGCTTAACCAGCTAAAATATTCATCAAGATAGCATTAAAACAAACTCAATTCACATTAAAATTTAAATAGGTGAATAGGCGGACAAGGCTATATAGATTTGGCTACTAGGCTAATCAAAAATATATATTTCAACTTATGGTGTTGGGGAAATTGTTAAAAGAAGCGACTTTTAAAAAGTTTCAATAAGCCAGCACTCTTATAGAAGTGAAAAATTTCAACACGTTTTGTAGTATTATGTTTTTCTAATTAGTAGTTATATTCCGCTCAAGCTTTGCATTAATAAAGTTCAGTTGGGCAGGATATGATTCGTTGTTCAGATGGGTTTGCTTTGCAAATCATATACATAATGTATAAATGCACACATTTATCGCATTTTGAGAGGGTTTAGGATAAGGTTGAGGATAAGCGTATATAAAAAAGCGAATGATTTGCTTACGGCTTGCCAATCAATGATGCCGCCGAGCGCATCCTCATTTGAGACGCTATCATCGGCCAGGCTGAGCGGCGGTGAGATGTTCAACTGTTGCTTAGCTGGGCTACGGCAGCTGTCGGAGAGGTCGTTGCTGGCACTGACTGCTTCGACGGTGAGTTCGGTGCTGCTGTTTCTCCTCGTCCCCTGGAATGCGTGCAATTTGCGCAGCTCCGCCTCCAGCTGCTGGCACTGTTCATTCAATGGCTCCAGTTTGTTCTGGCGCTGCTGCAGCTGCTCCTGCAGCGAGACAACTTGGCTGCGGAAAACATTGTACAGATTTAATTACATAAATATATTTATGGTGTTGTTAAGCAAAAGTTGTACCTCTTGTATTCGTTATCCCTGAGATTGGAATCAAATTCCTGCTGCTGCAGCGTTAATTTGACGCTCTGCGCCTGCAACAAGGCATTGGCTAGCTTGTCCTCAAGCAGATCGCAACGTGTGCGCAGCAGCTCCTGTTTCTCATGCTGCACGGACTCAAGCTGCTGCAGCGAACGCAGCTGGGCTTGTGAATCCTCCAGTTTCTGGAGCAGCTGTTGCTCTTCCTTGGCCCAGCTGGCGTTGCGCTGATTGAGTGTCTTTTGCAATGCATCGATTTGACGAATGAGCGGCGTTGTCGACACACTTAGCTCCTGGGTGCTGCACTCCGCCCGCGATTCGGCTGCCTCGAGTCGCCGCAACAGGTCGCGATTCTCCTCGCGCAACTGCTGCTCCCGCTTGACCATGTTGTGCTCGGTGAGGCGTAGCTTCTCACGCATATCGTTAAGCTGCTGCACATACTCCTGATTCTCGGCAAGCATTTGATGCTGTTCGTGTCGCTGCCGCTGTTGGAGCTCAATTTTGATGCCATCGAAACTGATTTGCAAGGCGGCCAGCTTCGATTGCAGATCCTCGATCCGACTGCGACTCCCGGCATTCTCCTCGTCGACGCGACGCTTCTCATTAGTCATTCGGCAGACGGCTTCAATTTGGGTGCGCTCCATTTCTTCTTTGGCGGCGAGGGACTTCTTCAGGCGCTCCGATTCGCTGGAGAGCACCGATATCTGTTCGCCATTCTTCTTGAGGAGCGTATCCGACGTTTTCTCTTTGGCTCGTAATTTCTTGATTATGTTCGACTGTTGCAGTATTTCCTTGGAGAGTTTCTCACCCTCCGACTGCAGGGCTTGAATCATCTCATTGCATTCAGTTAGCTCATCCTTGGGTATTTTGTTGAGCAGCTCATCCTTGAGGCTCTTGATTTGTAAGCGCAATGCATCCCGTTCCCTAATGCTACCTTGAAACTTCTTCTCCAGCGCCGAAAGACGTTGCACTGCCTCATTTGCTTCGCTGCTATCAGCGCTATTTTTGGCCGCCTCCACTTGGGCGGACAAATGTTGATTCCGCTCCAGGAGCTCAGCATTTTGACGCTCTGATTGCAAAAGTCGCTGTTCGCGTGCCTCAATCACCTGGTTTAGTTCACTGATGCGATTCACAAGTTTGTCCAACTCCGCTTGTGAGTCCTCGGAGAGCAGCGATATCTCCGATGGCTCACGGTGATGACCCTTTGGCTTAAGGCCATGCTGATGTTGGTTTTGTTGTTGCAGATGCTGGTTGCACAGCTTTAGTTCCTTGAATTTTTGTGGACTGGTTCGTGTTGTGGTGCTATTCGTGCTGGAATCACCATTCGGATTAGAAATGATTTCAATGTCAGAGGACGTCGAGGAGTAGCTCTGATCGGCCAATTCCGTTTTGTTGCCAGCACCCGATTTATGGTGACTCTTGTGATGTTGATGGTGGCTCAGCTGCATTTGAATATCTTCAAAGCTTTGCGTCGAATCCGAGTCCGCTCCAGTGCCTCCTGCTCCTGTCACACTGGCAGCCGCCTGGGTATCACTAAATACCAAAGCTTTCATCGTTTTTGTTGAATCTGCAACGATACGAATTGATAATGAAAGATCACAAAGGCGAAAAGAAGATCGCTTACCATTAAGGTGTAGGGAATGATCATCTTGATCCATATTCAGCGCTTGCCCATCATCATCATCGTCATCATCATCGTCGGCGTCGGGATTGTCTGAGGTCTCATTACTAGCTATGATGACAATGCTATCGGGCAGCGATGCTTCCGTATCCGGTGACATTTGCATTTCCATTTCACTAGCCGTCGATGTTGGCGCTGTAATTAGCTCCAGAGAAGAGGAATCCGAGATGCGCAAACAGCCACTCGGTGACGTGGGCGATGGCGAAGACAACAAATCAACGGAATCTGATGTGGCCGACTGACGTTTTGCATACAGATTTGATGGGACAACGCCTGCGCCTCCGCCTGTTCCGGCTCCCGAAACGGCAACAGACACTGTGGATGCATCACTAGCTCTGGGTGCAATTGTGACCATTTCATTCGCATGCCGATTGTCATAGAAGGTGGGGCCCTCTATCGCTGACGTTGTCAAATCTGCTGCATTTATTGTTATTGTTGCTTTTGTTCCTGCAGCTGCCGTTGCAGCTATGGCGCCGGGCGTGGAAGCGGCACCGTCAGCAGGGCTGACGTTTTCCGTTGCCTTGTTGTCATCATCCTGTATATCGAGCGCCTCAATTAGTACGGTTTTGGCCTTTTCGAACCAACTCATGCTGCCTCTGATCTCAGCTTAGTGGCACATTAATAGATGTACATAAGTGATTTGTGTAGCAAGTAGCAAGTGTAATTTTACAAATGCAAACACATAATTACATATATATATATATATATATATATATATAGATATTGCTTTGAGTAGATGGGCTGGCAGCATCTATGTAAGTTGTCCGATACATCGATAGACTTCTATCGATTATGTTATGGTTTGGAACTAGCAGAAGACTTGCTTGCACAAACTTATGAAATCGAATTAAAACTGTTAATAAAAATGTTGAAGAAAAATGTAGTAAGGCTTAATATCAACAAGAAACTTCATTATCCATTCTATACGATATATAATTTATATCGATTGTGTGTGTGTGTGTTAACTGATGTCAGCGAATGTGTGAGCTATGGCATTTTGCAACACCAGTCGTTGCGATTAAGTTGTGTGGTGGTCGGCCAATAAATTGTGGTGGTCAAAAGCAAAGCAAAGAGTACACATAAAACGAAAACGGAGATGTTAAAAATAAAATAAAAGAAAACGGAAACAGTAATTTGAATTACGAGTGGTAATCAAGCGGATTAAGCATAGTCACAGTACACAACTATTTTGACATTCAAAGACAACAATAAAAATAATAATCAACTACGCACCGACTAACCGACAAAAACCAACACTAACACTGACACCGACGACCGACGGTACGATTTACGCCCTCTCCCCCTACACTCTGCAATTTTGGCACCCGCACTCACACACATACACAGACACACACAGGCTCCAAGAGCAACATACGCACACTTCTCTCTCTCTCGGTGTGTGTGCATATAAGCATCATCATCATAACATCAACATCATCGCCATCGCCATCATTATCATCAGGCGCACAAATACTGAAACGCCTATTATCTGTACACCGCATTTATCAACGCCGTTCCCGAATCATTTTCCCCACCAACCAACTAACCAATCAACCAATCCCCCTACCCACCATCCAGCCTGAACCACAACACCATCAACTTTGTTTGCTTTTGTTGTCTGCTGCTGCTGTCATTTGTTTTGTTTCCTTAAATGTGAACGCATCTAGACACACACATATAAACGCACTCTCATACACACAAAGTATCAAGGAGCAAACAAAGAACAATTCAAGAAAGTGCACGCAAGAGCGAGTGGGAGAGAGAGAGAGAGAGAGACAAAAGAGAGCGAGCAGAAATTGACTCCTTTGGAGTGTGTGACAAAGAGAACGAAATAGGGCCAGCCTAAATATATAGTGAACGATCAGCCGGAGTGGGGAAGGAGCAGGGGCCGGGCCGGGCGGTAAGCGTTAGAAAACTCTATGGGTCAAAAGGCAAGCACACCAGCGACCAGCGGCCAGCAGAGCCCACGCTCCCGAACATTCTCCAGTAGCTCAACGGGCGCAACGGCAACATCGGATACCTCGCCCCCCAACTTGGGTGGGCGTGGCAACGATGCGTCCGGGCAGGGCTTCAATTTGCTGCGTCAATTGCCGGGATTGCAGGTTTATCATCATCATCATCAGCATCAGCCGAACAATTCAACCTCCATCGATCGACAGCGTGCACGCAGCTTAAGCTCCGTACCGGACATACAACAACAACATCAGCAGCAACAACAACAACAGCAGCAGCAGCAACAACAACAACAGCCACATCCCGCCGTCTCCGTCTCTGTGTCAGCGAATTCCACAAATAGCAATAATAGTTATCAAGCGGCAGCCAACAATAATAGCTCATCTATTGCCGCACAAAACTATATGCAACAACGTCGTGCTTTGGGTGACTCAATACGTGTAAGGACAAGTCCCACCCCTCTCACATATTTATATGTTTTTAATTCCATGCCCATTCATTAACTTTTGCGTCCTTCCGCAGGACATGTCAATGACGGGCGCCAATATTGTTGAGAGCATCGCTTTGGCCGCATCCGCAACTTCTACGAATGGCATTGGACGTGTCTATACAGCGACATCGCTGCCATCGCACATATGGTCCTTCAATGGTAGGCAACATACAACATGAGTATAACAAGGCGATTGCCTGCAAATTGGAACACTCAAAGTCGTCTATAATTTGAACCCACCAACCAATCGAGACGGCAATTGTGTTTAGTTAACAAATTCCTTTCTATTTGGTTTGCGTAACTCGACTTTAGATCTCTATAGTCATCAAATAAAAATATCTTATTCAAATTAATCTCCTATTATAGGTATTAAGTGTCCAGTCTGCAATAAGTTCGTTTTGCCCGACGATATTGAATGCCATTTAGTTATGTGCCTAACAAAACCTCGACTCTCATATAACGGTAAGAAAGAACTAAAGAATGAAATAATTTATAGTTTACATTAACGACAATTGTTTACATTGTGTTGTGTATTCACAGAGGATACATTATCCGATGCCAAGGGCGAGTGCGTCATATGTTTGGAAGACCTGAGTCCAGGTGATACAATTGCTCGATTGCCATGTCTATGTATCTACCACAAGGGGTATATAATAGTTATTCTATCATATATATAGAGCTTTACTAAATCTTTAACCATTGCAGCTGCATTGATCGTTGGTTTGAGGTGAATCGCTCATGTCCCGAACATCCAGGAGATTAGTAACAATCTAGGTAAGAACAAAACAATTATATTTATATATATATCTATACAGTAGATGTTTTCACAAACATGTATACATATGTGTATGTATATATATATATCCCTCAAGAAACTGAGGTTCTCTTGCTATTCTTATCCATATAGTATCTCTCACTGAAGTATCTTTTTGTGTATACGTTGGCATTTGACATACATAAGCCTATTTATCTGCATGTATACGCCTTTAATGCATTGTATTTGTATTGCAGAGCTCGTTAAGTCGTTTATCGTCTTAGTGGGCTTACGTAAGACGTTTGCCATAATTCTGGTTGATAGAAAACTGAGCATCTGGCATTTGTACATATGTAAATATAAGCAGTAGTACTTGTCAAAAATTTTGACATTTAATTTCTATATTTAGGCTTGCATTCAAAATAGAAAACAACAAATATGTTGATGCAGTTAGAAGTTACTTTTAAGAGGTCAACGTATTTTGGGCAGTACTGAATCTTTTTGAACCAATTTTTTCTAAATGTTTTAGCATAATTTCCAAATTAAATCAAATTTCAGCCCTACCAATTCAAAAAAAAAAAAAAAAAAAAAAAAAAAAACTTTCCATATATTTGTAATTAAACTGTTCCATTTAATTCCCAGGCTGGAAATCAAAGGCCAAACATAATAGACACTGAGAGAGAGAATGAGCTGGGCAGTTGATGAGGAACAAAGAAAAGAGAGACGCGCAGTGAAATGAATTCAGAAGCAACGAGTGAAGAGGAGAGGCTACTATAGAAAAGCAGAGTTTCGATCGACCGATCGATCATTTTGACCTACCGACCGACCGACTGTTTATGCATAAAAAACTCAACAAAAAATGTATAAAAAAACAACACAAATCAAATGCAAGCAAATCAATTTAAAATGCTAAAATGTTATTAAGAAACATACAAAGGACAAAAGTAAACGAAACCAACCAACCCACAAATATGTAACAAAGCAAAAATAATATGATGATTGATGATTAATGTATGATGAATGGTGATCATAATGATGGCACTATGATGAGAATGATGACGATGTGAAATGCATGTAAGCGAAGCAACCAACCAACCAACAAAAGAATGTCAACCAATGTGATGTTAAATTTTATATTTTGTACTATGGATGTAATTGTAATTGTAATGTATATGTATGTATTTATTATTTTAAACAACAAACTAAACATAGGATAAACACAAAAACAAGCAACTTAACATAACGTTTACAACAAAAATACACACACATACTCTAAATAATTATGCTTTATTAGAGAGAAAAAGCAAAGCAACCAAAAACAAAACAAACATAAAAAAATAATAATTTTTTTTTTGCAAATCCTTGTGTTTATCCAACGTCATAAATTAGTTATTGCTATTTATATATAATTACTTTGATAACACACAAACCACTTATTTTTTGTTATAATACACAAATTGTATTTGTTTGTATTGTTACTTTAAAAAAAAGGGAAAACAAAAAAAACTAATATGCGAAAATATTGCAAATATTGAACCATCTGTCATGTGAAAATTCTGGTCAAACGAAAGGCAATTTAAATTTTTAAATGTATTTCATGTTTCAAAACTGGCTAAATGGAGTTCCTGTCCTAGACATAAGGGATCCAATAAACAAAGCCACATTCACAATCCGTAACACGTATGCAAATTACGTGCTGTGCCGTAAATAAACGCATATATTTATATGTAAAACTATTATATAATTTTATGTTTCTTTTTTATATGTTTTTGTTAATATTTTTAAAGTAATAACAATTTTCCTTAGCGGCAGTTGCGGCGATAAGCGATAAGTAGTTTTTGTAAATGATATATGTATATGTATAAGGATATATATATTTATATGCATAAATATATACACATATGTATACTTAAATATAATGTACATATATAAACATAAACATATAACTATAGAATTCAACGTAAGCGTCAAATCAACATTAACGTAAACACAAAGTGCAAATGATTTTACACACACAAATAAATAGTTGAAATAATAAATAAAACAATATTTACCCACAACTGGAATTTTGATTTCTACTTGTAATTGTTTGGAAAATACATTGAGCGTATGTACACAAAAAATAAAATAAATTAATAACAAAATACGACAACAAAACAGAATTATAAGAGAAACCCCAAAAAAAATAAGTAAACAGACGTTAAATGTAATTTGCAACAAATGCCTAAAAACAAATATACATATATAAAAATGCATTAGCTTGTAATAAGTATGTCTTGATCCTATTAAGACTATTTCAAACTTTTTACACCCTAACCTAAAGTGAAAACAAAACTTAATTGATAAACGAAAAATTACCAAGTAAATGACAAAAAATAAAACTGACAAAGAGAGAAAATTGAGTAAATTGAAAGAAAAAAATGAAATTAGAAAATAAATGAGTGATTATAATATATAAATATAAAATATATAAATACATAAATTCATAAGATTTTCATTTTCATTTTGCTTATTGCCTTATCCTAGAATTCGGAGGGGGTCCTGGCGATTTCAACTCACCATGTTATTCAGAAAACTGAAATAACTTAAGGATCTGTAAAGAACACACAAGTTTGAGCATACACAAAAGAGGACTATCGATTTGCATTCAAAGATCTCCCCGACTTGCAAAAAAAAAAATATTAAAATAAATATGATAAAAATTGGAAATTCTGGCGCAACTTGATAGTTTTTAGTAAGTGTCCTGAAGTCTTTTAAATAAAGCTATTGCCGAATCATTCCTCCCCACCAACCAATTAACCAACTAACCAAACAACCAATCCCTCTACCCCTAATTCAGCCTGATTCACAACACCATCAACTTTGTTTGCTTTTGTTGTCTGCTGCTGCTGTCATTTGTTTTATTTCTTAAATGTGATATTGTTTCCTTAAATGTGAACGCTTCCAGACAGAAATATATAAACAAAGTATTAAGGAGCAAACAAAGAACAATTCAAGAAAGTGCAAGCAAGAGCGAGTGGAAGAGGGAGAGAGAGAGAGAGACAAAAGAGAGCGAGTAGAAATTGACTCTTTTGGAGTGTGTGACAAAGAGAACGAAATAGGTCCAGCCTAAATATATAGTGAACGATCAGCCGGAGTGGGACAGGATCATTGGCCAGGGCCGGGCGTTAAGCGTTAGAAAACTCTATGGGTCAAAAGGCAAGCACACCAGCGACCAGCGGCCAGCAGAGCCCACGCTCCCGAACATTATCCAGTAGCTCAACGGGCGCAACGGCAACATCGGATAGCTCGCCCCCCAACTTGGGTGGGCGTGGCAACGATGCGTCCGGGCAGGGCTTCAATTTGCAGCGCCAATTGCCGGAATTGCAGGCTTATCAGCAACAGCCGAACAATTCAACCTTCATCGATCGACAGCGTGCACGCAGTGTAAGATACGTGCCTTACATACAACAACAACATCGGCAGCAACAACAACAGCCACATCCCTTCAATGGTAGGCACCATACAACATGATTATAACAAGGCGATTGCCTACAAATTGGAACACTCAAAGTCGTCTATAATTATAATAACCCACCAACCAATCGAGACGGCAATTGTGTTTAGTTAACAAATTCCTTTCTATTTGGTTTGCGTAACTCGACTTTAGATCTCTATAGTCTCAAATAAATATATCTAATTCAAATTAATCTCCTATTATAGGCAATAGGCGTCCCTTCTGCAGTAAATTATGTCGCCATTTAGATATGTGCACAACAAAACCTGGACTCTTATATAACGGTAAGAAAGAACTAAAGAATGAAATAATTTATAGTTTACATTAACGACAATTGTTTACATTTTGTTGTGTATTCACAGAGGATACATTATCCGATGCCAAGGGCGAGTGCGTCATATGTCTGGAAGACCTGAGTCCAGGTGATACAATTGCTCGATTGCCATGTCTATGTATCTACCACAAGAGGTATATAATAGTTATTCTATCATATACAGCTTTACTAAATTGACTAAATCTTTAACCATTGCAGCTGCATTGATCGTTGGTTCGAGGTGAATCGCTCATGTCCCGAGCATCCAGAAACTAATCTCCTAACAATCTAGGTAAGAAAACAAAATTATATTTATGTAGATATCTAAACAGTAGATGTTTTTACAAACACGTATACATATGTGTATATATATATATATCCATCAAGAAACTGAGGTTCTCTTGTTATTCTTATCCATATAGTATCTCTCACTGAAGTATCTTTTTGTGTATACGTTGGCATTTGACATACATAAGTATATTTATCTGCATCTATACGCCTTTAATGCATTGTATTTGTATTGCAGAGCTCGTTAAGTCGTTTATCGTCTCAGTGGGCTTTATGTAAGACGATTGCCATTAGGTGCTGAATCTTTTTAAACCAATTTATTTGTTTTTCTAAATATTTTAGCAAAATTTCCAAAATTCAAATTTCAGCCCTACCTATTCAAAATGTATTGTTAAAAAGAAAAAAAAAAAAACTTTCCATGTATAGAAAAATTTCAGTTTTTAGTAATTTTAACCAAAATATTATGAAATCTTATATCTAAACAATTTTGTCACTTAATCGATATTACATATATTTATTATTTAAGCTGTATTTGTAATTAAACTGTTCCATTTAATTACCAGGCTGGAAACCAAAGGCCAAACATAATACATACTGAGAGAGAGAATAAGTTGATGAAGAACAAAGAAAAGAGAGAAACGCAGTGAAATGCATTTCAGAAGCAACGAGTGAAGAGGAGAGGCTAATATAGAGAAGCAGAGCTTCGATAGACCGATCGATCATTTAAAAAACTCAACAAAAAATGTATTAAAAAAACAACACAAATCAAATGCAAGCAAATCAATTTAAAATGCTAAAATGTTATTAAGAAACATACAAAGAACAAAAGTAAACGAAACCAACCAACCCGCAAATATGTAACAAAGCAAAAAAAAAATAAAAAAATAAAAAATCTGCGGATTTTTCCCTCGGAGTCACATCTTAATGGTTCCAATTCCAATAAACTGTTCGGTCGGTCAGCGAAAATTTTCCAATTATTTTCGCACCGCTTACAAATAAGATTCCATGCCTCTTTGTAGTTTGCAGCTGAACCAATCAGTAAGTGACTCACCATTGTCGCTGCATTTCCTTTCAGGCACGATCTTAATTGGTTTAGTTTTATGGTGTCGTTGATATCTCCTCGATTTTGTATTACTTCGGTGAATAGGCCATACAAGTTTAGCCAATCCTTGGCATTACCGTAAAATTGAGATATATCCACCTATGGAACTTCTTTCCTAAACGAGAGCATATCTTGTCTCGATGAAGGTTGTAGATACGGTAGAGCATTACAGATCTTTCCCAACAAAATCTCAGCTTCACATTTTAGATGCTCCATTTCCTCCTTATGTATTGCCCATGATTCGTATTTTTCTTTGACCTCTGCTAGCGTTTCTAGGGTCGTTCTCAAACGAAGTCTTGATATCCAGCAGCTCTTTAAGTGATGGATTAGTCAAGCAGCGTCTGGATAGATCCATTGCATCTTGTAGTTGGGTTTCGTATCTATCTAATTTGGACAAAAGGATGTCCGTTGGACTCACTGAATGGTCCCTTTTATAAGCCTCGTCTTTGGATGGCTTAATCTCTTCCTCTGATCGTTTTGACGGTCCCGTCGTAACGAGATCCATTTTCTTCTTCTTGTATGACGTAATTTCAGCCGTAGTTGTATGGAATCGTTTCTTACTATAATATTCGTGATCGATACTGCCGATTTTCATTAGCTTCGAGTTTTTCAGCGTAAACTCAGCTATAATATTTTCAAACAAGTGCAGGCTTGCATCTTGATTAATTAATTTTCTTAACTCCACACTTATAAATTAGTTATTGCTATTTATATATAATTACTTTGATAACACACAAACCACTTATTTTTTGTTATAATACACAAATTGTATTTGTTTGTATTGTTACTTTAAAAAAAAAGAAAAAACAAAAAAAAATAATATGCGAAAATATTGCAAATATTGAACCATCTGTCATGTGAAAATTCTGGTCAAACGAAAGGCAATTTAAATTTTTAAATGTATTTCATGTTTCAAAACTGGCTAAATGGAGTTCCTGTCCTAGACATAAGGGATCTAATAAAAACAAAGCCACATTCACAATCCGTAACACGTATGCAAATTACGTGCTGTGCCGTAAATAAACGCATATATTTATATGTAAAACTATTATATAATTTTTTGTTTCTTTTTTATATGTTTTTGTTAATATTTTTAAAGTAATAACAATTTTCCTTAGCGGCAGTTGCGGCGATAAGCGATAAGTAGTTTTTGTAAATGATATATGTATATGTATAAGGATATATATATTTATATGCATAAATATATACACATATGTATACTTAAATATAATGTACATATATAAACATAAACATATAACTATAGAATTCAACGTAAGCGTCAAATCAACATTAACGTAAACACAAAGTGCAAATGATTTTACACACACAAATAAATAGTTGAAATAATAAATAAAACAATATTTACCCACAACTGGAATTTTGATTTCTACTTGTAATTGTTTGGAAAATACATTGAGCGTATGTACACAAAAAATAAAATAAATTAATAACAAAATACGACAACAAAACAGAATTATAAGAGAAACCCCAAAAAAAATAAGTAAACAGACGTTAAATGTAATTTGCAACAAATGCCTAAAAACAAATATACATATATAAAAATGCATTAGCTTGTAATAAGTATGTCTTGATCCTATTAAGACTATTTCAAACTTTTTACACCCTAACCTAAAGTGAAAACAAAACTTAATTGTTAAACGAAAAATTACCAAGTAAATGACAAAAAATAAAACTGACAAAGAGAGAAAATTGAGTAAATTGAAAGAAAAAAATGAAATTAGAAAATAAATGAGTGATTATAATATATAAATATAAAATATATAAATACATAAATTCATAAGATTTTCATTTTCATTTTCTTATTGCCTTATCCTAGAATTCGGAGGGGGTCCTGGCGATTTCAACTCACCATGTTATTCAGAAAACTGAAATAACTTAAGGATCTGTAAAGAACACACAAGTTTGAGCATACACAAAAGAGGACTATCGATTTGCATTCAAAGATTTCCCCGACTTGCAAAAAAAAAAAATTAAAATAAATATGATAAAAATTGGAAATTCTGGCGCAACTTGATAGTTTTTAGTAAGTGTCCTGAAGTCTTTTAAATAAAGCTATTGCCGAATCATTCCTCCCCACCAACCAATTAACCAACTAACCAAACAACCAATCCCTCTACCCCTAATTCAGCCTGATTCACAACACCATCAACTTTGTTTGCTTTTGTTGTCTGCTGCTGCTGTCATTTGTTTTATTTCTTAAATGTGATATTGTTTCCTTAAATGTGAACGCTTCCAGACAGAAATATATAAACAAAGTATTAAGGAGCAAACAAAGAACAATTCAAGAAAGTGCAAGCAAGAGCGAGTGGAAGAGGGAGAGAGAGAGAGAGACAAAAGAGAGCGAGTAGAAATTGACTCTTTTGGAGTGTGTGACAAAGAGAACGAAATAGGTCCAGCCTAAATATATAGTGAACGATCAGCCGGAGTGGGACAGGATCATTGGCCAGGGCCGGGCGTTAAGCGTTAGAAAACTCTATGGGTCAAAAGGCAAGCACACCAGCGACCAGCGGCCAGCAGAGCCCACGCTCCCGAACATTATCCAGTAGCTCAACGGGCGCAACGGCAACATCGGATAGCTCGCCCCCCAACTTGGGTGGGCGTGGCAACGATGCGTCCGGGCAGGGCTTCAATTTGCAGCGCCAATTGCCGGAATTGCAGGCTTATCAGCAACAGCCGAACAATTCAACCTTCATCGATCGACAGCGTGCACGCAGTGTAAGATACGTGCCTTACATACAACAACAACATCGGCAGCAACAACAACAGCCACATCCCTTCAATGGTAGGCACCATACAACATGATTATAACAAGGCGATTGCCTACAAATTGGAACACTCAAAGTCGTCTATAATTATAATAACCCACCAACCAATCGAGACGGCAATTGTGTTTAGTTAACAAATTCCTTTCTATTTGGTTTGCGTAACTCGACTTTAGATCTCTATAGTCTCAAATAAATATATCTAATTCAAATTAATCTCCTATTATAGGCAATAGGCGTCCCTTCTGCAGTAAATTATGTCGCCATTTAGATATGTGCACAACAAAACCTGGACTCTTATATAACGGTAAGAAAGAACTAAAGAATGAAATAATTTATAGTTTACATTAACGACAATTGTTTACATTTTGTTGTGTATTCACAGAGGATACATTATCCGATGCCAAGGGCGAGTGCGTCATATGTCTGGAAGACCTGAGTCCAGGTGATACAATTGCTCGATTGCCATGTCTATGTATCTACCACAAGAGGTATATAATAGTTATTCTATCATATACAGCTTTACTAAATTGACTAAATCTTTAACCATTGCAGCTGCATTGATCGTTGGTTCGAGGTGAATCGCTCATGTCCCGAGCATCCAGAAACTAATCTCCTAACAATCTAGGTAAGAAAACAAAATTATATTTATGTAGATATCTAAACAGTAGATGTTTTTACAAACACGTATACATATGTGTATATATATATATATCCATCAAGAAACTGAGGTTCTCTTGTTATTCTTATCCATATAGTATCTCTCACTGAAGTATCTTTTTGTGTATACGTTGGCATTTGACATACATAAGTATATTTATCTGCATCTATACGCCTTTAATGCATTGTATTTGTATTGCAGAGCTCGTTAAGTCGTTTATCGTCTCAGTGGGCTTTATGTAAGACGATTGCCATTAGGTGCTAAATCTTTTTAAACCAATTTATTTGTTTTTCTAAATATTTTAGCAAAATTTCCAAATTCAAATTTCAGCCCTACCTATTCAAAATGTATTGTTAAAAAGAAAAAAAAAAAAACTTTCCATGTATAGAAAAATTTCAGTTTTTAGTAATTTTAACCAAAATATTATGAAATCTTATATCTAAACAATTTTGTCACTTAATCGATATTACATATATTTATTATTTAAGCTGTATTTGTAATTAAACTGTTCCATTTAATTACCAGGCTGGAAATCAAAGGCCAAACATAATACATACTGAGAGAGAGAATAAGTTGATGAAGAACAAAGAAAAGAGAGAAACGCAGTGAAATGCATTTCAGAAGCAACGAGTGAAGAGGAGAGGCTAATATAGAGAAGCAGAGCTTCGATAGACCGATCGATCATTTAAAAAACTCAACAAAAAGTGTATAAAAAAAAACAACACAAATCAAATGCAAGCAAATCAATTTAAAATGCTAAAATGTTATTAAGAAACATACAAAGAACAAAAGTAAACGAAACCAACCAACCCGCAAATATGTAACAAAGCAAAAAAAAAATAAAAAAATAAAAAATCTGCGGATTTTTCCCTCGGAGTCACATCTTAATGGTTCCAATTCCAATAAACTGTTCGGTCGGTCAGCGAAAATTTTCCAATTATTTTCGCACCGCTTACAAATAAGATTCCATGCCTCTTTGTAGTTTGCAGCTGAACCAATCAGTAAGTGACTCACCATTGTCGCTGCATTTCCTTTCAGGCACGATCTTAATTGGTTTAGTTTTATGGTGTCGTTGATATCTCCTCGATTTTGTATTACTTCGGTGAATAGGCCATACAAGTTTAGCCAATCCTTGGCATTACCGTAAAATTGAGATATATCCACCTATGGAACTTCTTTCCTAAACGAGAGCATATCTTGTCTCGATGAAGGTTGTAGATACGGTAGAGCATTACAGATCTTTCCCAACAAAATCTCAGCTTCACATTTTAGATGCTCCATTTCCTCCTTATGTATTGCCCATGATTCGTATTTTTCTTTGACCTCTGCTAGCGTTTCTAGGGTCGTTCTCAAACGAAGTCTTGATATCCAGCAGCTCTTTAAGTGATGGATTAGTCAAGCAGCGTCTGGCTAGATCCATTGCATCTTGTAGTTGGGTTTCGTATCTATCTAATTTGGACAAAAGGATGTCCGTTGGACTCACTGAATGGTCCCTTTGATAAGCCTCGTCTTTTGATGGCTTTATCTCTTCCTCTGATCGTTTCTGCGATGTTGACGGTCCCGTCGTAGCGAGATCCATTTTCTTCTTTTTGTATGTCGTAATTCGTGATCGATACTGCCGATTTTCATTAGCTTCGAGTTGTTCAGCGTAAACTCAGCTATAATATTTTCAAACAAGTGCAGGCTTGCATCTTGTTTAATTAATTTTCTTAACTCCTCTATGAGTTTCGATTGAACTTTCAGTAGCTCAATTTGCTTCGATCTGTCTGTTTTCAACATTTTGTTTTTTTTTTTAATGATTTTCTTTGTATAAACTATTTTCAGATTCGACGTTTAAATTCGAACTCTAAAACCGACGCGAAGTTAATAATATTTTGACTACGTTTAGTGCAGACTATATTTTCCGATTCGGTTTTTAATTTCGAACTCAGAAACCGACGCGAAGTTCAAATTACATAGACTACGATTAGTGTAGAACTATTCACACAGATTCGACGATTAGTTTCGAACTCTGTACCTCGAAGAACCCAAAAATGTGTGAAACACGATGAAACGACGTTTAGAATCGAACTGTTTGCTCTGACGAGCATTTCTTTATTTTATACAAAAATCTTAAACCTAAATACATATGCAGCCGCTTGTTATGTTTATTTATCTTATTTAACTGCAGCCACTTGAAAGTCGACTCTCTGTAATATTTTGTCATTAAAAAATATCTGAGCTTTGCAGCGTCTCATGTTCATACTTGAACAAACATAAAAAAAAATAATTCTTTTTTGCAAATCCTTGTGTTTATCCAACAACGTTATAAATTAGTTATTGCTATTTATATATAATTACTTTGATAACACACAAACCACTTATTTTTTGTTATAATACACAAATTGTATTTGTTTGTATTGTTACTTTAAAAAAAAGGAAAAACAAAAAAAAATAATATGCGAAAATATTGCAAATATTGAACCATCTGTCATGTGAAAATTCTGGTCAAACGAAAGGCAATTTAAATTTTTAAATGTATTTCATGTTTCAAAACTGGCTAAATGGAGTTCCTGTCCTAGACATAAGGGATCCAATAAACAAAGCCACATTCACAATCCGTAACACGTATGCAAATTACGTGCTGTGCCGTAAATAAACGCATATATTTATATGTAAAACTATTATATAATATTATGTTTCTTTTTTATATGTTTTTGTTAATATTTTTAAAGTAATAAAAATTTTCCTTAGCGGCAGTTGCGGCGATAAGCGATGAGTAGTTTTGTAAATGATATATGTATATGTACAAGTATATATATATTCATATGCATAAATATATACAGATATGTATACTTAAATATAATGTACATATATAAACATAAACATATAACTATAGAATTCAACGTAAGCGTCAAATCAACATTAACGTAAACACAAAGTGAAACTGATTTTTCACACACAAATAAATAGTTGAAATAATATTATTATTATTATTTATCGGGGGTCTTGTGCACTGCGACCTAATAGATCTATTGTGCCCCCTTCTGAGCTTAAAGCTCTTCCAACAACCCCAGTTCCTGAACGAATGTCAGGATCTTTGATGGATCGAGGGCTGCCATATCTTTGACATTCATAACAAGCATCCCTAGGATGCTGCATCTTTCCCTGGCAAGGGCGATGCATTCTGTTAGGATGTGAGTTGAAGATTCCTCCTCGACTTCACAAAACCTACATTGGCTGTTGTTACAGATACCCATTTTGGACAGGTGGCTTCTTAGTCTACAATGTCCTGTCAATAGACCGACAAGTATCCTTAGCCTATTCCTGCCCATGGATATTACATGCTTAAATCGTTTATGATTATAGCCGCCCAAAAGACATTTGGTACTGTCGGAGTCCCGGTGCTTCCTCCCAGCTCCGCAGTCTCCTTTGTATTTCCTCGTTTCTGAGTTACAGCCGTATTGTGTGTTTACCTATGCCACAAAACGGTTCGGGTCGTACAAGGGGCCTCTCTGCACCCATTCTCGCTTGCTCATCTTCGCTGCTTCGTTCCCTGCTATTTCCCTGTGCCCGGGGACCCATTTTCTTAGAGTGAGTCGTGCTTGTGAGCCCCGAGTTGGTCAAGCTTGGAACGTACCTCTTGGACTAATTTTGAGGTTACATTCGTCCATTCGTCCCATTTATAGCATTTATTGCTGCTATACTATCGGATAGGATAGATATATCCGCGTTCCGATATTTGCGTTTTAGCTTAAATTCCGCACATCTCCCTATGGCACACACCTCAGCTTGGAATATGCTGGTGTACATCCCCAGGGATTCATGGTATAATATCCGAGGACCCACCACTCCCAGGCCTGTTCCCTGATTGGTGAGTGATCCATCGGTATACCATTTAATGGTGTGCGGTTTCATAGGATGGATTTCATCTAATGATGTGGATCCCTTTTTGGAACTCGTTTGAACTTTGAAATTCCGCTCGAATATGTATTCTGGCTTCATTTCATCCCTAGGTTGTAATAGAAGGGGAAGTTCATCTGAAAGAATTTGGGCATCTTTGTGACTCAGTATGTCTGCTCCCAACTCCTTCTGCTGACATCCTTAAGAATGTAGCTTTTTGTTGGAGCCTTATGGTGTGGTGGAGTGGAGCTCCATTAGGGCTTCCAAGGCCATTGTAGATTGTAGGGCAGATGCGCATTGCCCCTGTCATGCATACGCAGGCCATTCTTTGCAATTTTTGCAATTGCTTCCTTACGGTGGCTAACCGTGCTCTGTTGCCCCATGCTATTACTCCGTACGTCAGCATGGGCCTTACCACCATTTGGTATAGCAATCTGATTATCTTGGGTGACGTACCCCATGATTTACCAGCTATACTACGACATGTGTAAAGCGCTCTAGAGCACTTCATCACTGTGTTTCGCACATGGGTGCCAAAGTTGAACCTGCTGTCAAATATGACGCCGATGTATTTTACTTCCTTGCTTGTCTCTATTAGATTTCCTAGAAGCCGTATCTTTTTCATCCTCTGTAACTTACACCGTCTGTTTTAGTAGGGTTCAGGCTTGAGTCCAACCTCCCTACACCAGTCCCTCGTTATCTTCAACCCTAACTGGACTATGTCACAGAGTGCTTCTTCATATTTGCCTCTTGCAATTATTACAATGTCGTCGGCGCTGCCTTGACATTTGACATTGAATGCCTCTGGCAGAAAGTCTGTTCAGTAGTTCGTCTACTAATAGACTCCAGAGTAGCGGAGACAGTACTCCCCCCTGGGGGCAGCCTTTAGTTATTAAGACTGTTACCGTGCTGTTATGCGTCGATGCGGTGGCCTGTCTGGACCGCAACAATGCAAATATCCACCTGCTTGTAGTTGGGTCCAGGCCCCTCCTCATGAGAGTGGCCTTAATCGCATTGTGCGATGTATTATCGAACGCGCCTTCTATGTCTAGAAAGGCGCATATTGCTACTTCTTTGTTGCCAACTGCCACGCATAAGGCACGTCGCAGTTGATAAAGTGCTGTGTCAGTTGACCTGCCTGTAAAAACGATGTTAAGCTGATGGGTCGGAAGGACTTTGGGTTGGTGATATCTACTTCCCTGCCTTGGGGATGAGGACCACCCTAGCTCTACTGCAAGCGATTGGTATATGTCCGAACGCAAAGCTACTTAGTAGCGTTTTCCTAATACGAGAGAGGAGAGAGGAGCAAGTCCTGACCCGTTTGAAGGAAAATTGGCAGTATGCCATCTTTTCCCGGGAGAATAATAGGGCTGAAATGTGCCTATTGCCCAGTTCGGTCTACCCCACGGTGATTATCGACTTGGCACGTGCACAGTCGTCGATCGATGGTCTATACCGGCTTCCATTGTCGACCACGTCATTTTGAAGGGGTATACTGCCTGGAAAATGCGTTTCGAACAGGAGCTCTAGCCTTTGCATATCATTGCTCGTAAATGAGTCGTCTTTACGTTTCAATGATGTGTTAGCTTCTGGCGCCCGCTTGGCAAGCGCTCTGTGAAGCCTAGCACCTTCGCTAGTACTTGTGATGCTTTCACAGAAATTCCTGTAATTACTCCGTTTAGCCTTCCTGATCTCCTTATTGTAGGTGGTCAGACTTTCACGGTATCGTGCCCAATCTCCGTCTCTCTTAGCTGTGTTAAAGAGATGGCGTGTGAGTTCGACGTAGCCTTTCAAGACTGACGTTCCATTCCACCAGGGGGCATCTTTTTCCATTTTCTTTTCTCCCCACCGGGCAATTTTCTTCAAAAGCATCAATTATGCTTTTGTTCAAATTCCTTATAGCTCTATCTAGATCCAGTGAATTTTTTGGAATGCCATATGTTCCTCTGGATAAGTTAAGCTCTAAGGACATCTTGAATCGTTCCCAGTTGGTTTTTCTGGGGTTACGACTTGGCGCACTACTATTCGTATTTAGTTGTAACCTAAATAGGATAGTGTTTTGGTCCGACATAGATTCCTCTGATGAGACGTGCCAGTCTCTTAAGTGAGGTTTTAGGGACCGACTAATAAGGGTGATGTCTAAGACTTCTTCCCTGATTCTGTTTATAAATGTCGGTGTGGATCCGACATTTCCCAGTTCTAGGATATATCTTAATATAAATTCTGTGAGGCTCTCACCTTACCGATTAACACCGGCATCTTCTCTTTGGTGCAGTAATCCACCAGTCTATTCTCTCCACCTCCGGCGGCGGGCAAGGCCACGTCTCCTGCAAAGTATGCCGACACCACTACCGTAGAGCCCGCATTACCACTTGTTTGTAGCAGTATCGGGACAAAGTCTCTGGTGAGGAACTCTGAGAGGATAGTGTAATTAGTACTCTTTCTCACCATAATACATGCTCGGGGTGCTGGGTCTCTTTGATCCCAGATTACCTTTGAGTCGGCCGTGTACAGGCCTTTTACTCCGTTGTGCACCCATGGCTCCTGTACCAGGGCCAGCCCAAGGTGCTGTTTGGTGAACGTCCTGGCTAAGATTGCCGAGGCCGCCTTAGCATGATGGATGTTCACCTGGGCTAGCCTGGTGTTGATGACTTCAGTCATCTATTGGGTGGTAAGTCCTAGCGTGTCCGGAGATTGGGGCCTGGGGTTGCCACCATCACCGTCACTCGTTAAAGTAACGTCGGCCTCGGCCGCGTCTATTTGCAGTTCCTCTGCCAGCTCCTGCGAGGACATTATGGTGTCCTCTTCCCCTACCTCTGTGGTCCCTCACAGAGTGTGCTATCTGCCAACTCCTCCTCTTCTGCAAGGTCTTCGATCAAGTCGCTGACTTGAATCGAGTGTTGGCTGTGCTCTGTGAGTGTGGTAGCTGTGGTGAGGGCTTCTGCTGCGTCTCCTTCTTCTTTCGATGGAGCGGGTGTTAACCTTGCTCCACCTTTCTTTTTCAGCCCGCTAACCGGGATGTTGCCAAATCGGAAGCTGACCAGGTGACCGCGTTCTACTATCGCGTCCCTGGACAGCTCATCTATCCCGATGACTAGGAGGGCTCCTCCACCCTCTTTCCTCCTGGATATTACCTTCCATGCGTCTACCTCTATCCCATTCTGGCTTCTTATCAAAGCCAGTAGGGATTTGGTGATGCAGTGGTATTTCATCGCCCACTTGCATACGAGGGGTACGCCCGTCCAAGTGTGGAATGTTGACGCATAGGCTGTCAGGCAATTCGCTGAGCTCTCATCGGAGCATTCTACGATCAGAAATCCGGCCCCGAAAGTGAATGCCCGCAAATGAGATCGCTTTGTCCCCACGGTACGCAATGAGCTCATCAATGATTGTCTCTTCCAGCTTGGAGAGCTCTTCATGATTGAGCGATACCTTTGGGTATTCTGCCGGTAGCACGGCCACCTTCACCTTCTTTGTCATATCTGCATATGACACTCTTGGTGCGGTGGATGTACTCGGGGTGGGCTCTGTGGCGGTTGCACGTGATGTGCTCGGATGTGGGCCCGGCTTTGCCGTTTTATTTCCCACTCTTGCCGCTAACGGTCCTCAGGCCGCACTCCCCGCCCCCGGGCACACTCTCTTGGGAGTGGCCACCGGAGGCGTTAGGGTGCTGTTGTGTCTTTTGACAGCTGGTGCTGCTGCTGCTTGGTCCCTCGGCTCCTTCGCCTTCTTTATGGCTTCCTCAGGAGTAAGTCCTTGCTGGAGGTATCTTAGATACCACTTGACCCTAGAGCCGCAGAGGTTGCGACGGTTCGGGTCGTCCAGCCCCCCACCGGGTTGTCCTCTTGGTGGTAGGAGATTCACTCTTCTTGTTGCCCTCTGATTCGTTGCTGATTGTGGTGGTCCAACCACCACATTTCCGCGCAACGAAGTTGTGGCACGCTGTGCCTGCGGCACTCTCCTATATGGTGCTGGAGTAGCACGTTGTGGAGGATGGTCTACCACATTAGACGACCTCCCACTCTCAAGTGTTCGGTCGTTTAAATGTCTTGCGACTTGCTTCGCGTGGAGATCCCGCGGTATATTGATATTTTTTGGACTTTTCATATTTGGTCCCACGTGCTGCAGAGAAGGTATGTCCGCCCGAGCAGAGATCTGCATTACCCGGGTAAGGCTAATTAGAACAGGCGGTCGCCATTTGCCTGAGCTCACGGTAAGAGACTGGGCTAGTTGTTAACCCGGGCCCCCAGCCAGGCTGACTCTCGGCACGGTCCGAGTGACACCTTAGTCCGGCCCGGGGTGAGATGTGAGGTTAGGGATGGGGTAGGTAAGGAGGGAAGTTTGGGGGTTGTGTGAGGCTATACTTTTGAGGAGGCGGCGACACAAACGCCTCGTCAGTACGATTCACATTATCGTACCCGCTTTTTGTCCGGGACTGCTTATCTACGACCAATCTCGTGTTATTCGCAGCTAACCTCCCCGAGAGGAGGCCGTTCGCTATCCGCAACCCGCGACCCGCCTGGTGGCCTCAGCTCAGCCCCATCCGAACCATCCCACAAGTTCTTTTGACCAGGAGTTGAAATAATAAGTAAAACAATATTTACCCACAACTGGAATTTTGAATTATACTTGTAATAAAAAAATAATTAACAAAACACGACAACAAAACAGAATTATCAGAGAAACCCCCAATAAAAAAAAAGGAAACAGACGTTAAATGTAATTTGCAACAAATGCCTAAAAACAAATATACATATATAAAAATGCATTAGCTTGTAATAAGTATGTCTTGATCCTATTAAAAACATTTCAAACTTTTTACACCCTAACCTAAAGTGTGAAAACAAAACTTAATTGATAAACGAAAAATTACCAAGTAAATAACAAAAAATAAAACTGACAAAGAGAGAAAATTGAGTAAATTGAAACAAAAAAATGAAATTAGAAAATAATTGAGTGATTATATATAAATACATAAATTCATAATATTTTCATTTTCATTTTGCTTATTGCCTTATCCTAGAATTTAGAGGAGGTCCTGGCGATTTCAACTCACCATGTTATTCAGAAAACTGAAACAACTTAAGGATATGTAAAGAACACACAAGTTTGAGCATACACAAAAGAGGACTATCGATTTGCATTCAAAGATCTCCCCGACTTGCCAAAAAAAAAATATTAAAATAAATACATCAGATTGTTTTAGGCCCACAGATTCAAATAAAGCCATTGCCGAATCATTCCTCCCCACCAACCAATTAACCAACTAACCAAACAACCAATCCCTCTACCCCTATTTCAGCCTGATTCACAACACCATCAACTTTGTTTGCTTTTGTTGTGTCTGCTGCTGCTGTCATTTGTTTTATTTCTTAAATGTGATATTGTTTCCTTTAAATGTGAACGCTTCCAGACAGAAATATATAAACAAAGTATCAAGGAGCAAACAAAGAACAATTCAAGAAAGTGCAAGCAAGAGCGAGTGGGAGGAGAGAGAGCGAGAGAGAGAGAGAGAGACAAAAGAGACAAGAGCGAGTAGAAATTGACTCTTTTGGAGTGTGTGACAAAGAGAACGAAATAGGGCCAGCCTAAATATATAGTGAACGATCAGCCGGAGTGGGACAGGATCATTGGCCAGGGCCGGGCGTTAAGCGTTAGAAAACTCTATGGGTCAAAAGGCAAGCACACCAGCGACCAGCGGCCAGCCGAGCCCACGCTCCCGAACATTATCCAGTAGCTCAACGGGCGCAACGGCAACATCGGATACCTCGCCCCCCAACTTGGGTGGGCGTGGCAACGATGCCTCCGGGCAGGGCTTCAATTTGCAGCGCCAATTGCCGGAATTGCAGGCTTATCAGCAACAGCCGAACAATTCAACCTTCATCGATCGACAGCGTGCACGCAGTGTAAGATACGTGCCTTACATACAACAACAACATCGGCAGCAACAACAACAGCCACATCCCTTCAATGGTAGGCACCATACAACATGATTATAACAAGGCGATTGCCTACAAATTGGAACACTCAAAGTCGTCTATAATTATAATAACCCACCAACCAATCGAGACGGCAATTGTGTTTAGTTAACAAATTCCTTTCTATTTGGTTTGCGTAACTCGACTTTAGATCTCTATAGTCATCAAATAAATATATCTAATTCAAATTAATCTCCTATTATAGGCAATAGGCGTCCCTTCTGCAGTAAATTATGTCGCCATTTAGATATGTGCACAACAAAACCTGGACTCTTATATAACGGTAAGAAAGAACTAAAGAATGAAATAATTTATAGTTTACATTAACGACAATTGTTTACATTGTGTTGTGTATTCACAGAGGATACATTATCCGATGCCAAGGGCGAGTGCGTCATATGTCTGGAAGACCTGAGTCCAGGTGATACAATTGCTCGATTGCCATGTCTATGTATCTACCACAAGAGGTATATAATAGTTATTCTATCATATACAGCTTTACTAAATTGATTAAATCTTTAACCATTGCAGCTGCATTGATCGTTGGTTCGAGGTGAATCGCTCATGTCCCGAGCATCCAGAAACTAATCTCCTAACAATCTAGGTAAGAAAACAAAATTATATTTATGTAGATATCTAAACAGTAGATGTTTTTACAAACACGTATACATATGTGTATATATATATATATCCATCAAGAAACTGAGGTTCTCTTGTTATTCTTATCCATATAGTACCTCTCACTGAAGTATCTTTTTGTGTATACGTTGGCATTTGACATACATAAGCCTATTTATCTGCATCTATACGCCTTTAATGCATTGTATTTGTATTGCAGAGCTCGTTAAGTCGTTTATCGTCTCAGTGTGCTTTATGTAAGACGATTGCCATTAGGTGCTGAATCTTTTTAAATCAATTTATTTGTTTTTCTAAATATTTTAGCAAAATTTCCAAATTAATTCAAATTTCAGCCCTACCAATGCAAAGCGTAGTATTCAAAAAAAAAAAAAAATAAATAAAACAAAAAATTTTATGTATAGAAAAATTTAAGTTTTTAGTAATTTTAACCAAAATATTATGAAATCTTATATCTAAACAATTTTGTCACTTAATCGATATTACATATATTTATTATTTAAGCTGTATTTGTAATTAAACTGTTCCATTTAATTACCAGGCTGGAAATCAAAGGCCAAACATAATACATACTCAGAGAGAGAATAAGTTGATGAAGAACAAAGAAAAGAGAGAAACGCAGTGAAATGCATTTCAGAAGCAACGAGTGAAGAGGAGAGGCTAATATAGAGAAGCAGAGCTTCGATAGACCGATCGATCATTTAAAAAACTCAACAAAAAGTGTATAAAAAAAAACAACACAAATCAAATGCAAGCAAATCAATTTAAAATGCTAAAATGTTATTAAGAAACATACAAAGAACAAAAGTAAACGAAACCAACCAACCCACAAATATGTAACAAAGCAAAAAAAAAATAAAAAAAATAAAAAATCTGCGGATTTTTCCCTCGGAGTCACATCTTAATGGTTCCAATTCCAATAAACTGTTCGGTCGGTTAGCGAAAATTTTTCAATTATTTTCGCACCGCTTACAAATAAGATTCCATGCCTCTTTGTAGTTTGCAGCTGAACCAATCAGTAAGTGACTCACCATTGTCGCTGCATTTCCTTTCAGGCACGATCTTAAATGGTTTAGTTTTATGGTGTCGTTGATATCTCCTCGATTTTGTATTACTTCGGTGAATAGGCCATACAAGTTTAGCCAATCCTTGGCATTACCGTAGAATTGAGATATATCCACCTATGGAACTTCTTTCCTAAACGAGAGCATATCTTGTCTCGATGAAGGTTGTAGATACGGTAGAGCATTACAGATCTTTCCCAACAAAATCTCAGCTTCACATTTTAGATGCTCCATTTCCTCCTTATGTATTGCCCATGATTCGTATTTTTCTTTACTTCGGTGAATAGGCCATACAAGTTTAGCCAATCCTTGGCATTACCGTAAAATTGAGATATATCCACCTATGGAACTTCTTTCCTAAACGAGAGCATATCTTGTCTCGATGAAGGTTGTAGATACGGTAGAGCATTACAGATCTTTCCCAACAAAATCTCAGCTTCACATTATTAAATATTGATACACGTATGCTACGAAAAATTGTATTGCATATTTAAGTACTAGTGTTGAGCTATTGAGCTTTTCCAATAGCTATCGACCTTTTCAAAATAAATAAATAAAAATGCACCGAAATTTGCATTAATATAAATGTAGTTTATTTGCCTTCGTGGCAAAACTTAAAAGAGTTATAATTGTTAATTGTAAGTTCCGAGTTGAGCACTTAAACAAATTATATTTTGGCAAGCGATGTCGAATACCGCGCCGCGACTTGAATTCCCGATCGATAAAACAGAACTGATTAGCTGCCGAATTGCACCTGCTGCTGCTGTTGCTCCCAGACGGGGAGCAACCACTAAACTATCGAGGAGAGTCTTATCGCTCATATGCAAAACAACAGTTATGACAGTTACGTTAACTTGCTCTTATGCTGCGCAGAGCATAACTTATCGAAAGGTTAAATATTAAGAGCGAAACTGCTTTAGTTGTTGTTTGGCGCGGATAAATGCGTAACTCAATTTGGACAAAAGTGATGTCCGTTGGACTCACTGAATGGTCCTCTTTTATAAGCCTCGTAACTTTGGATGGCTTAATCTGCTTCCATCTGATCTGTTTTGACGGTCCCGTCGTAACGATGATCCATTTTCTTCTTCTTGTATGAACGTAATTTCAGATTCGACGTTTAAATTCGAACTCTAAAACCGACGCGAAGTTAATAATATTTTGACTACGTTTAGTGCAGACTATATTTTCCGATTCGGTTTTTAATTTCGAACCAGCTCCGACGCGAAGTTCAAATTACATAGACTACGATTAGTGTAGAACTATTCACACAGATTCGACGATTAGTTTCGAACTCTGTACCTTGAAGAACCCAAAAATGTGTGAAACACGATGAAACGACGTTTAGAATCGAACTGTTTGCTCTGACGAGCATTTCTTTATTTTATACAAAAATCTTAAACCTAAATACATATGCAGCCGCTTGTTATGTTTATTTATCTTATTTAACTGCAGCCACTTGAAAGTCGACTCTCTGTAATATTTTGTCATTAAAAAATATCTGAGCTTTGCAGCGTCTCATGTTCATACTTGAACAAACATAAAAAAGAATAATTCTTTTTTGCAAATCCTTGTGTTTATCCAACAACGTTATAAATTAGTTATTGCTATTTATATATAATTACTTTGATAACACACAAACCACTTATTTTTTGTTATAATACACAAATTGTATTTGTTTGAATTGTTACTTTAAAAAAAAGGAAAAAGAAAAAAAAATAATATGCGAAAATATTGCAAATATTGAACCATCTGTCATGTGAAAATTCTGGTCAAACGAAAGGCAATTTAAATTTTTAAATGTATTTCATGTTTCAAAACTGGCTAAATGGAGTTCCTGTCCTAGACATAAGGGCTCCAATAAACAAAGCCACATTCACAATCCGTAACACGTATGCAAATTACGTGCTGTGCCGTAAATAAACGCATATATTTATATGTAAAACTATTATATAATTTTATGTTTCTTTTTTATATGTTTTTGTTAATATTTTTAAAGTAATAAAAATTTTCCTTAGCGGCAGTTTCGGCGACAAAGAGAGAAAATTGAGTAAATTGAAACAAAAAAATGAAATTAGAAAATAAATTAGTGATTATATATAAATACATAAATTCATAAGATTTTCATTTTCATTTTGCTTATTGCCTTATCCTAGAATTCGGAGGAGGTCCTGGCGATTTCAACTTACCATGTTATTCAGAAAACTTAAATAACTTATGGATCTGTAAAGAACACACAAGTTTGAGCATACACAAAAGAGGACTATCGATTTGCATTCAAAGATCTCCCCGACTTGCCAAAAAAAAAATATTAAAAAAATATGATAAAAACTGGAAAATCTGGCGCAACTTGATAGTTTTTAGTAATTGTCCTGAAGTCTTTTAAATAAAGCTATTGCCGAATCATTCCTCCCCACCAAACAACTAATCAAACAACCAATCCCTCTACCCCTAATTCATCCTGATTCACAACACCATCAACTTTGTTTGCTTTTGTTGTCTGCTGCTGCTGTCATTTGTTTTATTTCTTAAATGTGATATTGTTTCCTTAAATGTGAACTCTTCCAGCCAGAAATATATAAACAAAGTATCAAAAAGCAAACAAAGAACAATTCAAGAAAGTGCAAGCAACATCGACTGGGAGAGGGAGAGAGAGAGAGAGACATAAGAGAGCGAGTAGAAATTGACTCTTTTGGAGTGTGTGACAAAGAGAACGGAATAGGGCCAGCCTAAATATATAGTGAACGATCAGCCGGAGTGGGACAGGAGCATTGGCCGGGGCCGGGCGTTAAGCGTTAGAAAACTCTATGGATCAAAAGGCAAGCACACCAGCGACCAGCGGCCAGCAGAGCCCACGCTCCCGAACATTATCCAGTAGCTCAACGGGCGCAACGGCAACATCGGATACTTCGCCCCCCAACTTGGGTGGGCGTGGCAACGATGCGTCCGGGCAGGGCTTCAATTTGCAGCGCCAATTGCCGGAATTGCAGGCTTATCAGCAACAGCCGAACAATTCAACCTTCATCGATCGACAGCGTGCACGCAGTGTAAGATACGTGCCTTACATACAACAACAACATCGGCAGCAACAACAACAGCCACATCCCTTCAATGATAGGCAACATACAACATGAGTATAACAAGGCGATTGCCTACAAATTGGAACACTCAAAGTCGTCTATAATTTGAACCCACCAACCAACCGAGACGGCAATTGTGTTTAGTTAACAAATTCCTTTCTATTTGGTTTGCGTAACTCGACTTTAGATCTCTGTAGTCATCAAATAAATATATCTAATTCAAATTAATCTCCTATTATAGGCAATAGGCGTCCCTTCTGCAGTAAATTATGTCGCCATTTAGATATGTGCACAACAAAACCTGGACTCTTATATAACGGTAAGAAAGAACTAAAGAATGAAATAATTTATAGTTTACATTAACGACAATTGTTTACATTGTGTTGTGTATTCACAGAGGATACATTATCCGATGCCAAGGTCGAGTGCGTCATATGTCTGGAAGACCTGAGTCCAGGTGATACAATTGCTCGATTGCCATGTCTATGTATCTACCACAAGAGGTATATAATAGTTATTCTATCATATACAGCTTTACTAAATTGACTAAATCTTTAACCATTGCAGCTGCATTGATCGTTGGTTCGAGGTGAATCGCTCATGTCCCGAGCATCCAGAAACTAATCTCCTAACAATCTAGGCAAGAAAACAAAATTATATTTATATAGATATCTAAACAGTAGATGTTTTTACAAGCACGTATATATATATATATATATATATTTATATATATATATATATTTATTATTATTATTTATCGGGGTCTTGTGCACTGCGACCTAATAGATCTATTGTGCCCCCTTCTGAGCTTAAAGCTCTTGCAACAACCCCAGTTCCTGAACGAATGTCAGGATCTTTGATGGATTGAGGGCTGCCATGTCTTTGACATTCATAACAAGCATCCCTAGGATGCTGCATCTTTTCCTGGCAAGGGCGATGCATTCTGTAAGGATGTGAGTTGAAGACTCCTCCTCGACTTCACAAAACCTACATTGGCTGTTGTTACAGATACCCATTTTGGACAGGTGGCTTCTTAGTCTACAATGTCCTGTCAATAGACCGACAAGTATCCTTAGCCTATTCCTGCCCATGGATATTACATGCTTAAATCGTTTATGATTATAGCCGCCCAAAAGACATTTTGCCTGTCGGAGTACCGGTGCTTCCTCCCAGCTCCGCAGTCTCCTTTGTCTTTCCTCGTTTCTGAGTTGCAGCCGTATTGTGTATTTACCTATGCCACAAAACGGTTCGGGTCCTACAAGGGGCATCTCTGCACCCATTCTCGCTTGCTCATCCGCTGCTTCGTTCCCTGCTATTTCCCTCTGCCCGGGGACCCATCTTAGAGTGAGTCTATTGTGAGCCCCGAGTTGGTCAAGCTTGGAACGT
>JAWNLY010000065.1:3727500-3730820 GCA_035042045.1 Drosophila melanosoma | reverse complement strand
AAAATGAAAATTAAAATGATAATGAAAATTAAAATTAAAATTAAAATTAAAATTAAAATTAAAATTAAAATTAAAATTAAAATAAAAATTAAAACTAAAATGAAAATGAAAATGAATATGAAAATGAAAATTAAAATTAAAATGATAATGAAAATTAAAATTAAAATGAAAATGAAAATTAAAATTAAAATGAAAATGATAATTAAAATTAAAATTAAAATTAAAATTAAAATGAAAATGGAAATGAATATGAATATGAATATGAATATGAATATGAATATGAATATGAATATGAATATGAATATGAATATGAATATGAATATGAATATGAATATGAATATGAATATGAATATGAATATGAATATGAATATGAATATGAATATGAATATGAATATGAATATGAATATGAATATGAATATGAATATGAATATGAATATGAATATGAATATGAATATGAATATGAATATGAATATGAATATGAATATGAATATGAATATGAATATGAATATGAATATGAATATGAATATGAATATGAATATGAATATGAATATGAATATGAATATGAATATGAATATGAATATGAATATGAATATGAATATGAATATGAATATGAATATGAATATGAATATGAATATGAATATGAATATGAATATGAATATGAATATGAATATGAATATGAATATGAATATGAATATGAATATGAATATGAATATGAATATGAATATGAATATGAATATGAATATGAATATGAATATGAATATGAATATGAATATGAATATGAATATGAATATGAATATGAATATGAATATGAATATGAATATGAATATGAATATGAATATGAATATGAATATGAATATGAATATGAATATGAATATGAATATGAATATGAATATGAATATGAATATGAATATGAATATGAATATGAATATGAATATGAATATGAATATGAATATGAATATGAATATGAATATGAATATGAATATGAATATGAATATGAAAATGAAAATGAAAATGAATATGAATATGAAAATAAAAATGAAAATAAAATAAAAATAAAAATAAAAATAAAAATGAAAATAAAAATAAAAATAAAAATAAAAACAAAAATAAAAACAAAAATAAAAATAAAAATAAAAATAAAAATAAAAATAAAATGAAAATAAAAATATAAATAAAAATAAAAATAAAAACGAAAATAAAAATGAAAATGAAAATGAAAATAAATACGAATATGAATATGAATATGAATATGAATATGAATATGAATATGAATATGAATATGAATATGAATATGAATATGAATATGAATATGAATATGAATATGAATATGAATATGAATATGAATATGAATATGAATATGAATATGAATATGAATATGAATATGAATATGAATATGAATATGAATATGAATATGAATATGAATATGAATATGAATATGAATATGAATATGAATATGAATATGAATATGAATATGAATATGAATATGAATATGAATATGAATATGAATATGAAAATGAAAATAAAAATGAATATGAAAATAAAAATGAAAATTAAAATTAAAATGAAAATAAAAATTAAAATTAAAATGAAATAATAAAATTAAAATGAAAATGAAAATGAAAATTAAAATGAAAATGAAAATGAAAATTAAAATGAAAATTAAAATTAAAATTAAAATGAAAATGAAAATTAAAATGAAAATGAAAATGAATATGAATATGAAAATGAAAATGAATATGAATATGAATATGAATATGAAAATAAAAATGAATATGAATATGAATATGAAAATAATAGAATATAAATATGAATATGAATATGAATATGAATATGAATATGAATATGAATATGAATATGAAAATGAAAATGAATATAAATATGAAAATGAATATGAATATAAATATAAATATAAAATATAAAATATAAAATATAAAAATGAAAATTAAAATATAAAATATAAAATATAAAATATAAAATATAAATATGAAAATGAAAATGAAAATTAAAATATAAATATGAAAATAAATATAAAATATAAAATATAAATATAAATATAAATATAAAATATAAAATATAAAATATAAAATATAAAATATAAAATAAAAATATAAATATAAAATATAAAATATAAATATAAAATATAAAATATAAAAATAAAATATAAAATATAAAAATAAAAATGAAAATGAAAATTAAAATATAAAATATAAAATATAAAATATAAAATATAAAATATAAAATATAAAATAAAAATAAAAATATAAAATATAAAATAAAAATAAAAATATAAAATTAAAAATAAAAATATAAAATATAAAATAAAAATGAAAATAAAATATAAAATAAAAATTAAAATATAAAAATAAAAATGAAAATTAAAATTAAAATAAAAATTAAAATTAAAATTAAAATAAAAATTAAAATTAAAATAAAAATTAAAATTAAAATTAAAAATAAAAATTAAAATTAAAAATAAAAATAAAAATTAAAATTAAAATTAAAAATAAAAATTAAAATTAAAATTAAAAATAAAAATTAAAATTAAAATAAAAATAAAAATTAAAATTAAAAATAAAAATTAAAATTAAAATAAAAATTAAAATTAAAATAAAAATTAAAATTAAAATAAAAATAAAAATAAAAATTAAAATTAAAATAAAAAAAATTAAAATTAAAATTAAAAATAAAAATTAAAATTAAAATTAAAAATAAAAATTAAAATTAAAAATAAAAATAAAAATTAAAATTAAAATAAAAAAATAAAATTAAAATTAAAAATAAAAATTAAAATTAAAATTAAAAATAAAAATTAAAATTAAAATAAAAATAAAAATTAAAATTAAAATTAAAAATAAAAATTAAAATTAAAAATAAAAATAAAAATTAAAATAAAAATAAAAATTAAAATTAAAATAAAAATTAAAATTAAAATAAAAATAAAAATTAAAATTAAAAATAAAAATTAAAATTAAAATTAAAAATAAAAATTAAAATTAAAATTAAAAAAAAAATTAAAATTAAAATAAAAATTAAAATTAAAATAAAAATAAAAATTAAAATTAAAATTAAAAATAAAAATTAAAATTAAAATAAAAAAATTAAAATTAAAATTAAAAATAAAAATTAAAATTAAAATTAAAATAAAATTAAAATTAAAATAAAAATTAAAATTAAAATAAAAAAATTAAAATTAAAATTAAAATAAAAATTAAAATTAAAATTAAAATAAAAATTAAAATTAAAATTAAAAAATAAAATATAAAATTAAAATTAAAAATAAAAATTAAAATTAAAATTAAAAAAAAAATTAAAATTAAAAT
>JAWNLY010000065.1:3565000-3722500 GCA_035042045.1 Drosophila melanosoma | reverse complement strand
AAATAAAAATAAAAATAAAAATAAAAATAAAAATAAAAATGAAAATAAAAATGAAAACTAAAAATGAAAATGAAAATGAAAATGAAAATGAAAATGAAAATAAAAATGAAAATGAAAATAAAAATAAAAATTAAAATGAAAATAAAAATAAAAATAAAAATAAAAATTAAAATAAAAATAAAAATATAAAATAAAAATAAAAATAAAAATAAAAATAAAAATAAAAATAAAAATAAAAATAAAAATAAAAATAAAAATAAAAATAAAAATAAAAATAAAAACAAAAATAAAAATATAAAACTAAAAATAAAAATAAAAATAAAAATAAAAATAAAAATAAAAATAAAAATAAAAATAAAAATTAAAATAAAAATGAAAATAAAAATAAAAATAAAAATAAAAATAAAAATAAAAATGAAAATAAAAATAAAAATAAAAATAAAAATATAAAATAAAAATAAAAATAAAAATAAAAATAAAAATAAAAATGAAAATGAAAATGAAAATGAATATGAAAATGAAAATAAAAATGAAAATGAAAATAAAATATGAAAATGAATATGAAAATGAATATGAAAATGAATATGAATATGAATATGAATATGAATATGAAAATGAATATGAATATGAATATGAATATGAATATGAATATGAATATGAATATGAAAATGAATATGAATATGAATATGAATATGAATATGAATATGAATATGAATATGAATATGAATATGAATATGAATATGAATATGAATATGAATATTGAATATGAAAATGAAAATGAAAATGAAAATGAAAATGAAAATGAAAATGAAAATGAAAATGAATAATGAAAATGAAAATGAAAATGAAAATGAATATGAAAATGAAAATGAAAAATGAAAATTAAAATTAAAATTAAAATTAAAATTAAAATGAATAATGAAAATGAAAATTAAAATTAAAATTAAAATTAAAATTAATAATTAATAATTAATAATTAATAATTAATAATTAATAATTAATAATTAATAATTAATAATTAATAATTAATAATTAATAATTAATAATTAATAATTAATAATTAATAATTAATAATTAATAATTAATAATTAATAATTAATAATTAATAATTAATAATTAATAATTAATAATTAATAATTAATAATTAATAATTAATAATTAATAATTAATAATTAATAATTAATAATTAATAATTAATAATTAATAATTAATAATTAATAATTAATAATTAATAATTAATAATTAATAATTAATAATTAATAATTAATAATTAATAATTAATAATTAATAATTAATAATTAATAATTAATAATTAATAATTAATAATTAATAATTAATAATTAATAATTAATAATTAATAATTAATAATTAATAATTAATAATTAATAATTAATAATTAATAATTAATAATTAATAATTAATAATTAATAATTAATAATTAATAATTAATAATTAATAATTAATAATTATATAAAATCGAAAGATAAGGTATCTTGAAGAATTTTTTCTAGTTAATTAATTTGTGGATTTAATTTGTGGAAAGGGCCTATTTGGTTAGCTAATGAAAATGCCCCAAATAGAATTAGCACAGATAATAACACATTTCATGTGCCTAAAATGGACAGAAAGAGAAGTTAAGATTTATCGATATTAAAATGAACATATAATCACATCCACTAAAGTTAATGATTACATTGCTCACAAAGTAAATATATGTTTACTGCGCCTACAATAAGCCAATTTAGTTTAGCACTGAAATAAATTGTTTAATTAAAAACAATTAGAAATAAAGAGTAAATTATTGTGTTTAATTACTACTGCTTAAACTACAAATTAATTAATAATTAATAATTAGTAATAAATAATTAATAATTAATAATTAATAATTAATAATTAATAATTAATAATTAATAATTATTAATTAATAATTAATAATTAATAATTAATAATTAATAATTAATAATTAATAATTAATAATTAATAATTAATAATTAATAATTAATAATTAATAATTAATAATTAATAATTAATAATTAATAATTAATAATTAATAATTAATAATTAATAATTAATAATTAATAATTAATAATTAATAATTAATAATTAATAATTAATAATTAATAATTAATAATTAATAATTAATAATTAATAATTAATAATTAATAATTAATAATTAATAATTAATAATTAATAATTAATAATTAATAATTAATAATTAATAATTAATAATTAATAATTAATAATTAATAATTAATAATTAATAATTAATAATTAATAATTAATAATTAATAATTAATAATTAATAATTAATAATTAATAATTAATAATTAATAATTAATAATTAATAATTAATAATTAATAATTAATAATTAATAATTAATTATTATAAACCAACATTATAATACATACGACCTCTAATTAGATATAGCTAATAATTGCCAATATAAAACATTTAAAGAACTTTTAAATGAACAACTAGTTTTAACTGGGCACTAGTTTTTCAACTGGGCAATGCAAATAATATTAAATCAATTTAATTGAAATAAAAAAGACAAAGAGTTAGAGATTCTGTATAGGAATTATATAAAATCGAAAGATAAAGTATCTTGAAGAATTTTTTCTAGTTAATTAATTTGTGGATTTAATTTGTGGAAAGGGCCTATTTGGTTAGCTAATGAAAATGCCCCAAATAGAATTAGCACAGATAATAACACATTTCATGTGCCTAAAATGGACAGAAAGAGAAGTTAAGATTTATCGTTATTAAAATGAACATATAATCACATCCACTAAAGTTAATGATTACATTGCTCACAAAGTAAATATATGTTTACTGCGCCTACTATAAGCCAATTTAGTTTAGCACTGAAATAAATTGTTTAATTAAAAACAATTAGAAATAAAGAGTTAATTATTGTGTTTAATTACTACTGCTTAAACTACAAATTAATTAATAATTAATAATTAATAATTAATAATTAATAATTAATAATTAATAATTAATAATTAATAATTAATAATTAATAATTAATAATTAATAATTAATAATTAATAATTAATAATTAATAATTAATAATTAATAATTAATAATTAATAATTAATAATTAATAATTAATAATTAATAATTAATAATTAATAATTAATAATTAATAATTAATAATTAATAATTAATAATTAATAATTAATAATTAATAATTAATAATTAATAATTAATAATTAATAATTAATAATTAATAATTAATAATTAATAATTAATAATTAATAATTAATAATTAATAATTAATAATTAATAATTAATAATTAATAATTAATAATTAATAATTAATAATTAATAATTAATAATTAATAATTAATAATTAATAATTAATAATTAATAATTAATAATTAATAATTAATAATTAATAATTAATAATTAATAATTAATAATTAATAATTAATAATTAATAATTAATAATTAATAATTAATAATTAATAATTAATAATTAATAATTAATAATTAATAATTAATAATTAATAATTAATAATTAATAATTAATAATTAATAATTAATAATTAATAATTAATAATTAATAATTAATAATTAATAATTAATAATTAATAATTAATAATTAATAATTAATAATTAATAATTAATAATTAATAATTAATAATTAATAATTAATAATTAATAATTAATAATTAATAATTAATAATTAATAATTAATATAATAATAATAATTAATATTTATAATAATTATAATAATAATAATTAAATTAATAATTAATTATTATAAACCAACATTATAATACATACGACGTCTAATTAGATATAGCTAATAATTGCCAATATAAAACATTTAGAGAACTTTTAAATGAACGACTAGTTTCAACTGGGCAATGCAAAATAATATTAAATCAATTTAATTGAAATAAAAAAGACAAAGAGTTAGAGATTCTGTATAGGAATTATATAAAATCGAAAGATAAAGTATCTTGAAGAATTTTTTCTAGTTAATTAATTTGTGGATTTAATTTGTGGAAAGGGCCTATTTGGTTAGCTAATGAAAATGCCCCAAATAGAATTAGCACAGATAATAACACATTTCATGTGCCTAAAATGGACAGAAAGAGAAGTTAAGATTTATCGATATTAAAATGAACATATAATCACATCCACTAAAGTTAATGATTACATTGCTCACAAAGTAAATATATGTTTACTGCGCCTACAATAAGCCAATTTAGTTTAGCACTGAAATAAATTGTTTAATTAAAAACAATTAGAAATAAAGAGTAAATTATTGTGTTTAATTACTACTGCTTAAACTACAAATTAATTAATAATTAATAATTAATAATTAATAATTAATAATTAATAATTAATTTAATTAATAATTAATAATTAATAATTAATAATTAATAATTAATAATTAATAATTAATAATTAATAATTAATAATTAATAATTAATAATTAATAATTAATAATTAATAATTAATAATTAATAATTAATAATTAATAATTAATAATTAATAATTAATAATTAATAATTAACAATTATAATTAATAATTAATAAGTAATAATTGCCAATTAATAATTAATAATTAATAACGACTAGTTAATAATTAATAATTAATAATTAATAATAATAAGCAAAATTAAGACTTAATAATTAATAATTAAAATAATACTTAAGAATTACTAGTTAATAATTAATAATTAATAATTAATAATGAAAATGAATAATTAACAATTAACAATTCATAATGAAGAAGGAATTAATTATAATTAATAATTAATAATCCATAATTAATGATTAATAATTAATAATTACTAAATAAGAATTAATAATGAATAATTGTAATTAATAATTAATAATTAATAATTAATAATTACTACTTAATACTAATAATTAATAATTAATAATTAATAATTAATAATTAATAATTTAATTAATAATTAATAATTAATAATTAATAATTAATAATTAATAATTAATAATTAATAATTAATAATTAATAATTAATAATTAATAATTAATAATTAATAATTAATAATTAATAATTAATAATTAATAATTAATATAATAATAATAATTAATATTATATTAATAATATATAATAATAATAATTAATATTAATAATTAATAATTAATAATATAAAATATTATAATAAATTATAATTATAATTAAATAATAGTTAATAATTGAGAATTAAAATAATATTAATAATTATATTATAATTAATAATAATAATTAAGAATAAGAATTAAAATTAATATTATAATGAATTTTAATTATAATAATAAAATAATAATAGTTAATATTATAATAATAATTATATTAATAATTAAAATATAATTATGTTAATAATTAATATTATAGTTAAAATTAATATTATGCATTTAACTTTAATAAACGACTAGTTTCACTCGCAATGCATAAATTAGCACAGAAATAGACAGATTAAGATTCTATAGATTATATAAAATCGAAGATAAAGTATCTAAAATTCAGTAATAGGGATTAATTAAGATTTAGCATAATGCTAGAATGCACAGATAATAATCACATCTAATACATTAATAACTTAATAAGTTAATGATTACATTGCTCACAAAGTAAATATATGTTTACTGCGCCTACAATAAGCCAATTTAGTTTAGCACTGAAATAAATTGTTTAATTAAAAACAATTAGAAATAAAGAGTAAATTATTGTGTTTAATTACTACTGCTTAAACTACAAATTAATTAATAATTAATAATTAGTATATATTAGATAATTAATAATTAATAATTAATAATTAATAATTAATAATTAATAATTAATAATTAATAATTAATAATTAATAATTAATAATTAATAATTAATAATTAATAATTAATAATTAATAATTAATAATTAATAATTAATAATTAATAATTAATAATTAATAATTAATAATTAATAATTAATAATTAATAATTAATAATTAATAATTAATAATTAATAATTAATAATTAATAATTAATAATTAATAATTAATAATTAATAATTAATAATTAATAATTAATAATTAATAATTAATAATTAATAATTAATAATTAATAATTAATAATTAATAATTAATAATTAATAATTAATAATTAATAATTAATAATTAATAATTAATAATTAATTATTATAAACCAACATTATAATACATACGACCTCTAATTAGATATAGCTAATAATTGCCAATATAAAACATTTAGAGAACTTTTAAATAAACGACTAGTTTCAACTGGGCAATGCAAAATAATATTAAATCAATTTAATTGAAATAAAAAAGACAAAGAGTTAGAGATTCTGTATAGGAATTATATAAAATCGAAAGATAAAGTATCTTGAAGAATTTTTTCTAGTTAATTAATTTGTGGATTTAATTTGTGGAAAGGGCCTATTTGGTTAGCTAATGAAAATGCCCCAAATAGAATTAGCACAGATAATAACACATTTCATGTGCCTAAAATGGACAGAAAGAGAAGTTAAGATTTATCGATATTAAAATGAACATATAATCACATCCACTAAAGTTAATGATTACATTGCTCACAAAGTAAATATATGTTTACTGCGCCTACAATAAGCCAATTTAGTTTAGCACTGAAATAAATTGTTTAATTAAAAACATTTAGAAATAAAGAGTAAATTATTGTGTTTAATTACTACTGCTTAAACTACAAATTAATTAATAATTAATAATTAATAATTAGTAATTAATAATTAATAATTAATAATTAATAATTAATAATTAATAATTAATAATTAATAATTAATAATTAATAATTAATAATTAATAATTAATAATTAATAATTAATAATTAATAATTAATAATTAATAATTAATAATTAATAATTAATAATTAATAATTAATAATTAATAATTAATAATTAATAATTAATAATTAATAATTAATAATTAATAATTAATAATTAATAATTAATAATTAATAATTAATAATTAATAATTAATAATTAATAATTAATAATTAATAATTAATAATTAATAATTAATAATTAATAATTAATAATTAATAATTAATAATTAATAATTAATAATTAATAATTAATAATTAATAATTAATAATTAATAATTAATAATTAATAATTAATAATTAATAATTAATAATTAATAATTAATAATTAATAATTAATAATTAATAATTAATAATTAATAATTAATAATTAATAATTAATAATTAATAATTAATAATTAATAATTAATAATTAATAATTAATAATTAATAATTAATAATTAATAATTAATAATTAATAATTAATAATTAATAATTAATAATTAATAATTAATAATTAATAATTAATAATTAATAATTAATAATTAATAATTAATAATTAATAATTAATAATTAATAATTAATAATAAATAATTAATAATTAATAATTAATAATTAATAATTAATAATTCATAATTAATAATTAATAATTAATAATTAATAATTAATAATTAATAATTAATAATTAATAATTAATAATTAATAATTAATAATTAACTTTTAAATAAACGACTAGTTTCAACTCGGCAATGCAAAATAATATTAAATCAATTTAATTGAAATAAAATAGACAAAGAGTTAGAGATTCTGTATAGGAATTATATAAAATCGAAAGATAAAGTATCTTGAAGAATTTTTTCTAGTTAATTAATTTGTGGATTTAATTTGTGGAAAGGGCCTATTTGGTTAGCTAATGAAAATGCCCCAAATAGAATTAGCACAGATAATAACACATTTCATGTGCCTAAAATGGACAGAAAGAGAAGTTAAGATTTATCGATATTAAAATGAACATATAATCACATCCACTAAAGTTAATGATTACATTGCTCACAAAGTAAATATATGTTTACTGCGCCTACAATAAGCCAATTTAGTTTAGCACTGAAATAAATTGTTTAATTAAAATCAATTAGAAATAATGAGTAAATTATTGTGTTTAATTACTACTGCTTAAACTACAAATTAATTAATAATTAATAATTAGTAATTAGTAATTAATAACTAATAATTAATAATTAATAATTAATAATTAATAATTAATAATTAATAATTAATAATTAATAATTAATAATTAATAATTAATAATTAATAATTAATAATTAATAATTAATAATTAATAATTAATAATTAATAATTAATAATTAATAATTAATAATTAATAATTAATAATTAATAATTAATAATTAATAATTAATAATTAATAATTAATAATTAATAATTAATAATTAATAATTAATAATTAATAATTAATAATTAATAATTAATAATTAATAATTAATAATTAATAATTAATAATTAATAATTAATAATTAATAATTAATAATTAATAATTAATAATTAATAATTAATAATTAATAATTAATAATTAATAATTAATAATTAATAATTAATAATTAATAATTAATAATTAATAATTAATAATTAATAATTAATAATTAATAATTAATAATTAATAATTAATAATTAATAATTAATAATTAATAATTAATAATTAATAATTAATAATTAATAATTAATAATTATATAAATTCTATTTGGGGCATTTTCATTAGCTAACCAAATAGGCCCTTTCCACAAATTAAATCCACAAATTAATTAACTAGAAAAAATTCTTCAAGATACTTTATCTTTCGATTTTATATAATTCCTATACAGAATCTCTAACTCTTTGTCTTTTTTATTTCAATTAATTTGCTTTAATATTATTTTGCATTGCTCAGTTGAAACTAGTCGTTCATTTAAAAGTTCTCTAAATGTTTTATATTGGCAATTATTAGCTATATCTAATTAGAGGTCGTATGTAGATTAATGTTGGTTTATAATAATTTATTTATTTAGATGGAAAACCTCTTCAAAGTATATGTAGAAAATTATGGTTTTTTTCTATAATTTAGTTATTCTGTTTATATTCTTTTTCAATTTCAGCAAGTACTATAAATTCAGTTATTGTGAACTCTTGGACTAACCCACATAATGTCATTTAAATTTTTATATTTTTGGCTGAAGCATCAAACACTATTCGTAATTTGTTGGGATAATATTTTCCTCTTTGTACAGAACGAATAACATTTCCCAAATTTACATTTATTATTTATTATATTATATTAATGAATTTTTTTAGCTTTACCTGACTGTTAATTGAATCTATATTTTAATGAAGTGTTTGACTGAATCGCTATTTATATATGGTAATTATGAATTATTAATTATTAATTATATTAAACGATTCATAAATATATTATTTATACCTTGTATTTTTATTTAAAATGCAGACCATTTTCTGTACGTCAAACATTACTTTTTATACGTGTTAAAAAAATGTTCCCTAATAAAACAACCATTCAATTATAAAGCATTAATTGCATTTTAATGTGAAGAAATTTATTTTTTATATATTTACTAATTACTTCTAAAATAAAAACATATTTTCTAGTTTGCAGGGCCATGTTCATTTTATGTGTTTTCTTAAATTACAGATAAAGTTTTTAATTACAACTACACGCTTATTAAACTTTAGTTTAAGCCAAAAATAAGTTTATACGTTTATAGCTAATTATTGTCAATAACTTAGCTAATAAATAGTTAGCAAATATAAGTGTATTATAATATAATTATTATATGTAATAAATATTAATAATTATAACAATCAAGTAAATAAATGAATATAGTTTTTTGTTCAATTAAGATTATTTTAAAAAGTTAATTTTTGATTTATTTAAATACTTTAAATGGCTTGTAAATATGAACAATAATGTTTACATTTACTTTTCTCACAACTATAAGTATAATTATTTAATCTGAACTATTATTTTAATGAAACTCAAAAATCTATGTTTTTACTACTAATATTTGCTGTGTATGAAGATGGTATTTTAGTTACACTACAGCATATTTTGTGATTAAAGGAGTATGTTCCTACTTAAGCTAAATACAGCTCATTTCCTTGCTCACATTTAATGTGCTTAATTGTCGACTTAGACCTGTTTTTAAGGTGTGCCACATTTTGCTGCCGGTTTCAGTTTTCACGTTGCCGGTTGCATTTCAGTAAGTGCCTAACAAATGGCAAACTTGAGTCCGATGTGTGAAGAAGTAGATGGAGATGAAGATTAATATGTATGCTAAAGCAACTCGAGAGCAGCAATTCAGGGGACTCATATGAGAGCAGCACACTGGCCAAAGGTAGCTTAGCCAGCCCCCAATCAGTCTCGCTCTCTGGTCTGGACCAGAACAATGCCGTAAATATTTGTGAATTTTTTTTTGTCTACGAGACGAGAAGTTGGATAAGAGGGGTGGATATTTAAGGGCGGGTCAGGCAGATATTGTGCCAAATGAATGATGAATGCTTATAAATGAGTGAAAGGGCAACTTGCGACCTTTTACTGCTGCCACTCCTGCCAATGCTGCCCCCGCTGCCGCTGGGCTCAGCTAAAGGACATTGCCATATTTGCAGCAGTGGCTGGGTGTGAGAGGATGTTGCGTATATTTATGACTCAATGGGGCACTTTAATATGTTGCCGAGCCATTGACAGTGATGTGGCTTAGTCAAATTTGATGTTATTAAATTGTAACCACACCAAAGCTGACCTACGCGTCGTATGAGTAATGAGCCAGCTTATTTATTAAATCGCCATTTAAATTATTCACTGGTAAATTGTGTATGTGTGTCGCACATATTTTAATATTTATACATATTCACATAAATTTTGACCCAAATAGCTGTTAAGATGTCACCTGTGCAAAATGGGAACGTGTGCCAGCGGAAATCTTCATTTGATACTCGCGAGTGCTTGGCGCTTTCTAATTAATGTTGGCCGGAATGTGGGCAACTGACACGCCTCCACGTCACGTTTCGCACACAACAAAAAAAAAATAAAAAGGAAATAAAACTAATTAGAAACTTTTAACCATTTTGTAGGCAGCAAATTTTCAATTTGTAGCCAAAAACTTTAGCAGGCACTATCATTAGCCGCCAGCAGCGGCTGATGTTAGCCGTCATTAAAAACAGTTTAAACAACTAACAGCTAAAAGCCCTTTTTAGAGGCCGGTGGCAGCGTCGGCAGCCAAAATAAATGTTGGCTCAAATGCAGCTTGACTTTATCTCGGCAGCTGTAGGCCATGAAATACATCCACACACAATGATGATAATAAATACAAACCAAAACATAAATGTCCATATTTTTCTGTGGACTTATTACTGTTTTGTATATAAGCTGAAAATTTAAGACAACATTTGTGATTCAAAGTGGTTAATTTATGTAATGTATGTAACAGCAGGAGGTCTCATTTCTGATTTTATAGTGTATATATAATCTTAACAGAAATTTACCTCCGAGTAGATCTGCCCATGTTCCGTTCGTCCGTTTTTATGATTACACAAAAGAGCGGATTTTAGAGACTATAGTATCTAATTCTTTAAATACTGGAATAAAGTATCTGATACACTACGTGCATATCAAATTTATATAATTTTATCGACAACTCTCCAAGTTATGTGGATATCGATACAAATCGATTTCCGTTGGCAACAAAAACCAGCATTTTCTATTGTTGACCAATTCTACCAGTATCCAATAGGATATGTTCTGGCTTAATTCTGGCTGCAAGTTATCTGCTTGTTAATACTCTGTCTGGCTTTACTTCTAAATATATATATATATGTAATACTAAACACATCAACTGGGATCTAATTATACAGACAAGCCAATGGTTGGAGAGAGTGTGGCTCAATACGAGTAAAGGCTGCAAAAGATGGGACCAAAATGTTGTCAGGACTTAAGGCATGAAAAAATGTTTGTTTGTCCTTCTGCGTTGTTTTTTTTTTTTGTCGGCCAAAGTTAAGGTCTAAATTTGTATGTAATAAGATGTGCTTATGGCCAGCGGCTGGCTGGCTGGAATGTGTGTAGCTCTGAACATCGTTGTTTGAGTGTGTGTGTGTGTGTGTGTGTTTTTACATGTATTTATGTAAGGCAAATAAAATTCTTGTTTTCTTTTGTTCTGTGACTTTCGCTTTTCGTTCCCTTTCAGCTGTCTGCAGCTGGAAAATGCATTTCTCTCGAGTGCCCACAAAAGTATGCAATGGATAAGGCAATGGCTATGGGCAATGCAATTTCAAAAGCTCACACACACACACACACACACACAAATATAGAAATCTGTATGCCATAACGAGGTCACTGCCTTGGTACAAAAGTTGTCAACTTGAAAATAACACGTTCTGCAAATCAGTAAAAATACACACACACACACAAACACACATTTTAATGGTAAGCGTAAATGTGTGTGTGAGTAGGCTAAGTGTGTGTGTACCTTTTGTGTGTATGTTATGTGTGTCTATGGCTGCAGTTCGCCCAACTATTGCCCTTTATTTGCGCCTATCAGTGTGTAAAATGCGCAATTCAAATGCAAATGTGCAGCGTAATTAAAATTGTGCAAGTGCGTGCATAGTTTTTCCCATTGACTTTTGTGCCCAGTCATCTGATTTATTTCATATATATATATTTTTTTTTTTTCTTTTTTGACTGCCACAAATAGAGCTAATTAAAGAGCCAATCTATGTTTCATAACTATTACATGTATTTCATTATTTTCAGGTAAATTATTAACTCAGAATATTGTAATTTTCCCTTATACATTGCAATTTTAAATAACCTTTACCAATGGCTCAAATTATGTAAACTCAAAAATTACATGGGATGCAATCTTTGGAGGAGATTTCTTTGCTAGCTTTAACTTAAGTTTTTTTCTCATTTTTTTCGTAATAATAATATGCCATGCCATGCAATATATATATCTGCAAGAACATAATTAATATGAATTTTTTATATACTGTGCACATTAAAAATAGGTAAAAGAGATATAAAGAAATATTGCTTAAGGGCAAAAGGTATGCTACCTCATACTGACTCCATTATCATACATAAATGAATATCGATTAGAGATTTAAGAAAAATTAATTGAAATAAAACGAATGTTATAATTAATTTAATAATTCTTTATTATGAATTTTATTATCATTATTATTGATTTTATTATTATTATTAATATTAATGTTATTATTATTTATTTTATTATTATTAATTTTATTAATTTTATTAACTTTATTATAATTACTATTATTATCAGTTGTATTATTATTAATATTTTATTATTAATATTGTTATTATTAATTTTATTATTATAATTATTATTATTGATTTTATTATTATTATCATTATTAATTTTAATCTTATTATCATTATTGTTAACATTATTATTTTTATTATTTATTTTATTATTATTATTGTTAATGTCATTATTATTACCATTACTAGTTTTATTATTATTAATTTTATAACTGTTATTATTATTAATTTTATTATTATTATCATTATTAGTTTTATTATTTTTAATTTTATTATTATTTTTATTAGTAAATTTATATTTTTAAATATAATTATTAAGATGTTTGTTTAGCTCTCTGGCCTGCCGGATTCTGACTTGTTATATGTCAATAATCGAAATTTCCAAAGTCGAACAACACACTTCGAACTGGCTTAAAGAGAAATGGGAATCCTCGGCAGCTGCTTATAAAATAGTCAGTGGACTCAACCAGGATTCTGATTATGCTCATCGATGTTGAATTGATTTTACAGTCATTCAGTCAACCACAATAATTAGCATTTGCCAAGCTGAGTTTCTGCTCACAATTATTGATAGTTTGATTACATTATGAATTTTGTACAAATCGCTTGTGCTTTAATTCGAGGACCCACTGCCCACTGCTGTATGCCGCTTTGACCAGTTGCCACAAATAAAGTCGTAGATATATTTTGAAATAAAGTTATCACAAATTGACCTCAGAAGCATTGTGCGGCAATGTGGCGGCAGCATTATGGGCAATAATTTGAGCCAGCTGTGCATGGCCAATGGTTGTGTTTGGACTTTTGCTATGGTCCATGCACTATTATGGACTACAGAGGATGCACGATGGACTACGGTCCATGGGCAATGGGCAATGGGCAATGGGCATCGGGTAACGGGCAATGGCTTTCTGTGGTCAACATAGCCAGGCTGAACATTTAACAGGCTTTGCTCGCTTCCGTTTCCGCAAACACACACACCCACACACACACACACACACACACACATGCAGTTAAGTGGTTTGTGGTTGCTGGCAGCGCGTTGATAGCGCTTTGCTCCAAAAATCTAATAAAACGTTAGCATATGAAATGGTGAATAGTTTGCGTAGTTTTATTATTTTCGTTTTTTTTTTTTTTTTTCTTTTTTTTGTGAGGCAAGGGAAGAGTAGGCTGCACATAATAATTTTTGCTTTATTAAAACATTTTAACAAGCAATCTGGCAAAACCGAATACTAATTTTCGGGGCATTGTTTTTCAACTCAAAACATATTGTGAGTGTCATTTGCTAGAAACTAGTCAATTTCGATACGTATAAAAATTGAAAAAAAAACGCAAACGATTAAAAACACACAATGAATGGTGGAGGCGATAATCAGCTAACGGCGCAGATCAATCTTGAAATGATCAATCGCAGGATTCGAATAATAGTGCAGCAAATGCAACGGGAAAGGCAACAGTCTCCCATCGAATATAACAATCCAATCCAGACAATGCAGACTGATCCCATTCACAATGGCCAGATGAATCCTGAAGCTGTATTGCCCGCTCCTTTGAATTCGGGCGTTGAAGATTTGGGCCTTGAATCGGAAAGCGAGAGCGAAATGTCAAGTTGAAGATGTGTCTCTATACCAAGTTGCGAATATATTTAAAGATTGATTGAACATGTGCCAGCGACTTACCTTAAATCAATAAATGTTTAAGTTTAACTAAAATTGCAGACTCATTTAATATATGTTGGTTTATTCATGTCAATTTGATTTGTTCTCGAACACAAAATTCATTTTACACATACAGATTATATGTGATACGCAATTTGCATGTGTATTGAGTATTGTATGTGTGTCTGTATGTGTGGTGTGTGTGTTGTGTGTAAATCCAGTAAATATGCATACATATATATATATATATGTAAATTGATTACTTAGAGATTTTGCAGATACAATTACTTTACACATATAATATTCGATATATTCGAAAATATTTATTATGTATACATTGATAATACGGATAACGAGTATGCGAATTCAATTTGTTCTTCTGACATATTATTTTCATTGATTTAATGTGTTTTTTTTTTTGTTTTTGATTTTCTCGGGATTTATTTCGTTTTTATAAATATACATGTTTTCATTTGGATTTTGTTAAGTGAATTTATAACGAAGGTTTTTTTTTCTTTAAAATAAGTTATTTTCGGGCTGTTACTTTGCAGCATTTTCATATATAAAATTGCAGTTCTTATTCCCGATTTTTGTTTTTTTTTTTATCTAGTATCGATAATTGTGCCTACTTTTCAAGTATTTCTTCTTAAATTACAATTAATTTTTAAAGTGAATTAATTATTATCACGACTAATATAGTTGGTTTCGTCATTTTCCTTTTCCTTTAAATAAATAACAGGCTTCGGATTTTAATTCAAATAGCCTCGCATAGCTGCAAATTAGCACTGAATTATAACTAAATTACATAAATGATTGTTAATTCTTGTCTAAAATTTTAATTTCATTTCGTAAAATTTGTATTCCTACCAGATATGGTGTTTTTCTTAGCCCCTTGGGCAGCTATAACCGATATATATCTAACCATAATATATGATATTCGTAAATATGTTATTTTAAAAATTATTACGTATTTTTTTTTTATATATAATTAATTATAATATTTAAGAAGCATTTAAATACTGGGCGAAAATAGTTTAAAAAAAAATAAATTATAAAAAGTCGTATTACCTTAAACTAATTGAAACTGATTATACATATTACATTATTTGTCATTGTTCAGATTTAGTTGAGTAAATTACACCGCGATCGGTATATATATGGTCTCGTATATAAGTATATCGTAAATCATATATATGAAATAAAGTAAAGTTTTTTTTTTGGATCCATGCAAGACCAGTTACTAGCCCCATATATATCCATCTTGAGATTGAAAATAGAAGAATATTCTCAAAATATTTGTAGACAAATGAGTAGAAAATGTATTTGTATTAAAAATGTATAAAGTGTAAAAAAAAAAAAATGGTCATGTTAGTTTAAATATATATATATCGAATGGTATTTGAATATTATGTGTATGTATATAGATGTATTTGTATTTGTATATATATATATATATATTTATGTATATGTAGGTATTTTATGTTGCTCAATTTGTGGGCTTTAAGTACATCTATAAATTCTTTAAAATTTCTAATGGTGTATACATTCATTTTGATTTTGAAAGGAGGAGAGGAGAGGGGCAAGTAGGTGTGTAGTTAGAGGGGATAGCTTGAGAGGACTGCAACTGGGATAAGTTTCTGTTGCACGTTGCTTTTAAAATGGAAAACATTTATCTTATAAACTAGAAATTGCTCTCAGCAATTTGATTTGTTTTACTCAAAACACACACACACATATGTGAGACATAGTTAGGTATTTCTGTGTGTGTGTGTGTGTGTTTATGTGTGTGTGTGTATATGTGTGTGATTATGAGTATATACTAAGTATGCTGATAGGTTGTTTAAGTGTTAGGGAGGGCTTTACATTGAAATCCATAAATTGAACACAGCATCTGCTGAGTAATGTGGTTGTTGTTGTTGTTGTTTCCGCTGTTGTTGTTGTGTATGCGAGTGTGTGTGTAATTAGTTTTTTTACGAGTTACTTTGCTGAAGTTGAAATGCAAATTAATACAAATGTTCTCTTGAAATCCAATTAAAATTTAATTAATTTGTAATTATTTCATTTTTTCCATTGTTTTCCATAATTTTTATTTTTATTTTTTTTTTTTTTGCTTTTCTTTGTTTGTTGTTTCAATTTTGCTTTCAATTTGTATCGCTTGCAAAACTTACAGCACAAACCCGTAACCTCAGTAACCAGTCGCATCGAACAGATCGGGCAGCACCAGTGGCGGACAGTTGTGCGGACTGCAGGTGACGCTGGGCAGCTCGTCCGGTGTCACAGCATCCGTGCAGATGCACTGCAAACAGTTGCCGGTGTCCTGTGGCAAAACTTCACCAATTTTATATAATTTACCTGCAATGCCAGACGAGACGTGAAATGCACCGTTAAAACAAGTGGGGGGGAGGGAAAGGTACTCAATTGTTATCAGTTTGTTGTTGTTGTTGTTGTTGTTCGTTTTGTGTGTTTTGGCAACTTACCCAGCACGTTGCACATTCGCCCCGTTGCCAGAGGCGTTGTTGTTATAATCGTTGCCAACGTGAACGGCGGCAAATTATACTGATTGCTGCTGCTGTTGTTGTTGTTATTGTTGTTGCTGTTGTTGTTGTCGTTGCTGCTGATGGGAATTGCTGTTGTTGTTATTGATTTTACTGTGGTTGTTCGTGTTCGTTCATCTGGTATTGGTGTTGATGTGAACGTTGCTTCCATTGTTGTTGTTCTTGTTGTTGTTGGTTGTCTTCCAGCGGCGTTTACATCTGACGTTTGGTTGTCATTTGCAATTAAATCCGTTTGCGTGCTGGCTTTGGGTAACATCTGCTCCTGCTGCTGCTGCTGCTGCTGGGTTTGCTGATGTGGATGCACATCTACAGCAGTTAGTGTAATATCAATATTGACAACGCTGCCATTGAATTCACTGCTGTAATCATTGTAGGAGCTACGGAAGAATACAGCATCCGCATTGTCAGCTATGTTGTTGCCGTGTCTGTTGCCATTGTCTATATTATTGCTTTTGCTTCTGTTGCTGCTGCTGCTGCTGCTCCTGTTGCTGGCAACATCATCGATTATTGTTGATGCAGATGTTACCTGCTCAACTGTAGTTTCTGCTGCTGCTGCTGCTGCTGCTGCTGCCAAGTTGTCGTCAAATATATTTGTACTGTCAACATTTAGTTCCGTCGATGTCAGCCAACGATGAAATGCATCATCAGCTTCCTCAGTTTCCTGATCCTGTTGCACTCGCTGCAGTTACACAGCAGATAAATGTGATTATTTTAATTATACATTATAAATGCAATTTAATGGATACTTAACCCAATGCAGTCTTTGACCCTAATGTCTGCTAAATTGCGTTGAGAAACTTGTTTTTAATGGCGTTTCAAACATTAAACTCGACTAAATAATAAACGAGCTGAGCCATGAAATATGCAATTGCACAAAGCTGCAAAAAAATGTCTATAAAATGAAAGATCCTTAAAAACTTAATTGGCCGCACTTTCGAAGCATTTGGGTCACTGCTGCAACAGTCGGCAAGCACTGCAATTTTGCTGTGGCTTGTTGGATTTTACTGTTGTCTTGGGCATTATATATTTTTTTTATTATATACGCAACAAATTGAAATAGACCATCATAACCCCAAAGATTGTCTAGCAGATGTCAAGCGGAGTTATATAGGTTTTATATCTGTCAATTTCAAATTTAAAGCTTGCAGCAATGCAAAAAAAAAATAAAAAATAGCTATAAAATTTGAGTATCTAGCAATATACCAACAATTGCCTCTTACATTTTGGCAACTGACCTTAAAATTCTTATTACTGCAATTAACAATAGATTTTAAATTTCGAAATTCCCCTTATTTATTTATTTATTTAATATCGACCATTTTCAGTCGACACAAATAAACTTAACAAATAATTAAATGAAATTATACAGTGGCATAATAATATATAAAATAATGAGCTTAATTAAAAATAATTCAAAATTCAAGATTTATGTTGAAAATAATGTAAAATGATAAATAAGTCGAGTAAAATTGAAAATATAGAATTAAGACAATACTAAATAAAAGTAAAATAAATTTTTTGTAATTAATTTCAAAATAAAATGAAATATTAGACTTTTTTAAGTTATTAAGTAAAGTAAAAAAAAAACCATTGATAATAAATTAATTTAAATAATTAATTTAACACTTAAGTTAAATTACTAAAAAAAAAAAGCTTAAGTCGTTTTGTTTAAATAAAAATTCGATAATAATTGCTATGCTTAAAAAACCGAGTAAAAAACAATCAAACCAAAAATAAAAAGGCCAAATGAAAATTGAATTCACAAGATAAGAAGTTAAAAAATTAAATAGAACATTTACGCTTCTGCAAGAGTATTTAGTATTCGACTTTGCTTTGTTAACATTTGTTTTTTGTCTGCATTTAATGTTATTTTCTCACTCACATTTGTATTGTAAATGACAAACGCTGTGGCAGCTTTTTGGATGCGAGGCGTTGTCGCAATTTCCATTGTTGTTGCTGTCGGCTTGGAAATGTTGTTGCTGTGACTACTGTCGCTGCTGCCGCTGTCACTGCTGTCGCTGCTGCTGCTGCTACTGCTGCGGCTGCTGTCGCTGCTGTCACTGCTGCTGCTGCTGCTGCTGCTGCCCGTTGTTGTTGCGGTCAGTGGAGGGCGTTTCGTTGGTGGCTCGGGCAAAATATCGCTGTCGGTTTCCGCCTCATCAAAGTTTTTATCAACATTCAAGTCTGCGCCGAGAGTTGCCTTTTGCTGTTTCTTTCGCTGTGGCTGCCGCAGTTGCTGCTGCTGCTGCTGCTGCTGCAGTTGCTGTTGCTGTTGTTGCTGTTGTTGCAGTCGTTGCTTTTCGTGCAGCAAATGCTGCTGATGATGCTGATGCTGATGATGTACATGCTCCTCCGTTTTGTAGTCATAATAAAGCAGAGCCGGCAAGTTTTCAGGAAAATTTAATATTTTACTGGACGATTGCGGCTGGTGGGCGTGTAAATGTTGCTGTTGCTGTTGCTGTTGCTGCTGTTGGTGTTTGTGCTGCGGCTGAGCAGTCGGCAATTGCTGCTGATAATGTGTTTCCTTTGCCGCTTGATTAACAGACATGGTTGCCGCATGGAACTCCTGCTGCTGCTGCTGTGTAGATTTTTTATGTTGCTGCTGTGCCGTTGCTGTCTTTCCCTGCTGCTCATGTTTGTGTTGCTTGATTTTATTGTAGTTGCTGGTTTCGCTGCTGCTGCTGCTGCTGCTGCTGCTGTTGCTAATGCCGTTGTTACTGCCACTGCTGTTCCGGCTGTGGTTGGCAGCACTGTCGCTCTTTTGTTTTTGTTGCATTATGTCTGGCTTTGTATAATCCGGCGCCTGCTTGCGGCTATGGTAAACTTCGTAGTCATTAAAATTCTTTTGATTCTTGTGATGCTTGTGTCGGTTGCCAGCTTTCCTCGTCGTTTTGTGCACTTTTGTTGATTTTCTCGTTGTGGTCTCATACCGATACGGATCCGAATAGTCGCCGCCAGTCGTCGTCCCCATCGCTGTCGCCATCGTCATCGTCGTTGCAGTCGTTTCCCCTCCGTTTACATTCGCCTTATCTGCGCAGAAAGCGAAAATTTCATCTACATTTATTCCGTGCTTTAAAGCACATAAAACTCAATTCAAACTAACCACATTTCTCCCACCAGCAAAAGATTTCACCGTCCATGCACAGGCAAACCTCGCAGGCATCCAAACGCGGCACCTGCCACAGAGTACAAAAAAAAAATAGTTAAAAATCAGCACAAAACATGGGGTTAACTAAATTCCACAAAAAAAAAATAAATACAGTCAGAATACGAAATTTGATAACATGTTGTATGTTTTGTAAATGTTTAAAATCCCCTTTTAAATCTTTAAGTGAATTTGGCAAGGACAGCTTAGTAAATTTAGCAGATTTTATTTTTGAAAGAGACACAGCAACACAATTATACTTTTAGACATTAACAATAAATTATTAAATTTCAATTAAATTTATTGATAAAGCATATTACTTTTCATTGAATACATCATTTACCAGGTTAAAACATAAAAGTTTACAACCAGAATCACCCTAAAATTAGCTGTATTTTCATTATTTTATTAACCACCCAAAAATTCATAAATGAGCAAAGGTTTTTTTTTATCTTTATCAAGCACCTTAAGTACATTATTACAATAGATAAAAAGTTGCAAGGTACACTCAAAAAAAAAAAGTTGATCCGAAATTTATTTAAAACAAAACAAAGTTGGTGCAGCTCATTTTTAAATATTAAGAAACTAAATTTAAAAGATATATTTCCTAGCAAAATTTAAATTTAAAAATGGATTGGTTACATAAGATTAAGTAATCTTAAATTGCCATTTTGTTAGTTTCTCTTATTTGGAAATTTTAGAAAAATCTTATATTTGTTTATTTAACATTTCAATATTAAGATTTAAATATACAAATATATTAAAAAGTTATAAATTCATTAATTCATTATTATTTCGTAATATTTACAGTTTTTACCGAAACAGTAAATTTAATTATTCAATAATTAATTTTTAAAGGTACAGTTTAAAAAAACCACAGTTTTTTTTCTGCTTGTTACTGTAGGAAATATACTCTATAATAGTAAAAACTATATTTAAAAATATGTATTTAGTAATTAAAAGGAAAAAAATTGGAGAAACTTTGCACTCAAAATGTTAGAACCATTTTTTTTTTATTTGTGTACTTATTTCCATAGCAATTATACAGCTATAACAACATTTCTAGCAAGCCCTTAGGTGTAAACGCAAACTGTAAATAAAGGACTCATTTACAGTTTAAAATGCGTCAACTAAAAAGGAGAATCCTGTGAAAAGCCCCGCAACCGCAAATGAATATTCGCTCAGGAAATGCCGAAGAAGCAGAGTTGAAAAAACACAGGTGTGTGTGTGTGGCAAAGGTGTGCATAAGCCAGTTGTGTGTGAAATGTGTGTATGTTTGCTCTAGTGTGTGTGTGTGTGTGTGTGTGCAACGGCTTACCTTCTGTCCGTGTGTGTACTTATGGCCATTTGTGAAACAAGCCGCTGCTCGACTATGCGGCTCCAAGTCATCCTCAGCAGCAGCAGCAGCAGCAGCAGCAGCATCTGCCAACTTTGCTCCGCTGTCAGCAGCCGTGTTGGAGTCGGTGTCCGAATTGAAGTTGCCATCGGCGGAGTTGGAGTTGGAGTTGGAGTTGGTGTTGGTGTTGGAGTTGATGTTCAAATTGGAGCTGATGCGGGATTCAACGTTTGCTCTTTGCTGGAGCTCAGCGTCGCTCAGCATTTGCTCGGAGAGCAGACGTGCATCGTATTTGGCCTGGGATTGTGCCTCGTCCAGGTCGTAGTTGAAGTCGTCCAGGTGCTCGTCCAAGTACTCAAAGGGCAAAGCTGTGAAAGTGTGTGGGGCAGTGCAGGTGCCAGGTGAGGCGAAATGTAAGCAAAAAAGTGGAAGAAAGCAAATGGGCGAAATAAGACGTTGTTGATTTGGCTTATTTATCTGTTGCTGTTTTTTTGTTGTTGTTGTTGTTGTTGTTGTTATTGTTGTTTTGGGTAGCTTTAAGTTTATTTAAAGCACCGCTTACGGGTCTAAGAGCATTTTGTGGCCTATTATTAGGGCTAAGCTTCAATAAGCCGCCTGTTGCCACCTTTCAGCAAAAAGCCGTAAACTGCCAACTGTTAACTTGGTTATGTTTCTTATGCTTTGTTTTTTGCTTTTTGTTTTTTGTTTTTGTGCTGCTCACATGTTTGATAAATTATCATAAAAAATAATGAAACGCATAAAATCTGCGAACACTGGGAAATAAATCAAAAGCGCGCATAAGGCACAAAATTCTCACATACACAGACAGAGATTTATGTTGTGCACGTGTGTGTGCGTGTGTGTGCGTGTGTGTGTGTGTGTGAGCGTGTTTTATGGCATTCGTCATTAAAACCAAAAGGCTGTGCTCATAATGACATTAAATGGGCAACCGCAAAGCAAATCAAAAATTGCATATATAAAACACATTTGGAGCACCTCGCTCATAAAACTCATCACAATTTGTTAGAAATCTTGATTTTATTCGAGGTTTAAAATTCAAAAAAAAAAAATTATAATAATTAAATTTGATAATAAATGTAAATAGTCGATTAAATCAGCTCCCAGTTTGTTTGTATAAAAAAAAAATATTTTTTTATTAGATTTCTATATAGATCCTTCTCCTTATATGCTAAATTTTTCATTTTTTTTTAATTTAAAAAAAAAAAAAAAAAAAAAAACAACACAGCGTACTGAATGGACTCTGTGATTCTTTCTCTAAACACGAATCGCGATTATTTATAATTAAATTCAATAATAATAATTAATAGGAAAAATAAAAAGTATCATTAATTACGACAAGTTCGTCAATTTTCCGGAACACTTTAGTAATTTATGATTGACCCATTTACTTCCTAAAACGATTTATCAATTCAAATTTTGGCAGCAGCTGTTTAAACAATCATTAAACTTAATTAATAAGCACGTTTCTTTATATATTATATAAATAAAATGTTGAAGAAGAGAAAACAACATAAATTACCATCTAAATTTATGTTATATATATATGTACATTTTAGATAATTTTGTATATACATATATATATATATTTAGTCAGAGGTGTATCTAAAGAAGTATGATTAAAAGCTGACTGTAAAAAACGTGTATAAAATTTGCCTGGTTTGCTGCTAAGTGTTGTGGAACTCTTTGAGACTTACCCTCGGCGAGGTGGTGTTCGAGACGCAGTAATCCAAAAATGTTGCAGCTGTGGCAGAGCAGCAGCGAGAACCACAAGTAATTGATGCTTGTCATGCTGATGCTGCTGCCACTGCCACTGCCTCTGCCGCTGCCTCTGCCATTGCTAATAATCCCTGGCATGTTGTTCTCACTTCCGTTTCCGATGCCACTGCCTTTACTTTTGCTTCTGCTTCTTTTTCTTCTTTTTCTTGTGGATTTCATGCACTTAGTGGCACATTTTGACGCACTGTGCTCACAAATTAGACACGCAACGCAACCTTCTCACAAAACCGTATTTCGTATTTCGTTTCTCGCTTTTCGTTGTTGGTTTTTTCCAGTTGTTTTTCTTCTATTTGTTTATTTCGTTTTTTTTTTTTTTTCGTTGTCGTCTATTTTCGGACAAGTGTTGCAGTTAGTTGCGTGCTGCAAGTATGTCTAGTTATTTTTATCAAGCCAACTCGCGACACACTTTACACACACAGTACACCCAACCAGATTGCTGCCCGCTTAAGTAGGCAACACTTTTTTTTTAGTCTTGCTTACGCAACACCCAGTCGGAATTATCTATTTATTGGCATCAGCACTGGTTATGTTCAATTCATTTAGTAAATTGGTAATCGCCCAACTGTGATTCGACTGTGCTACGTGCCATGTGCACCAACAACAACTAACTGCCACCATCTAAACCAATTCGATCCAACCCAATTTAGCCAACAAGTGTTTCCTCACTTTTACGCTACGTGCCTTATGTAACTCAAGAAAACTTTGGCCAACAAACCCGAGACGCAACTCTCGAAGGAGCCAAAAGCGTACAGCAGCTGCGAAGTGTGTAAAAAACAATTTGAAATCAAATAAACGTCATTAACTTATCAAAAGAGAAATCGTTAATGGCTCATTTTTCAAGTTGCTCTTAACTAAAAATAGAACAGGAATTAAAAAGCCAATTAAAACATGCAAATAATAAAACCAAACAATGACTACAATCGGAACTACCCTCTATAAAAATAAAGCAGGACTCATTATTATAGAAAATATAGTTGGTGATCGGATGACAGAGCTACTGATCAAGGCCAAGATTCCCAGTCTGACAATAATAACAATAAATCCAAATAATAATAAACGCTTAAAAAATTAACATGAATTATTTTTTTTTTATACCAAATATATTTCTAAGAAGCGTTAAAAAGTTTAAAAATGCAAAACATTCTACAATGGTTAATAATAAAACTCTAAAATAATTACAATAATAATAGTAACAAAAAATTTAATTTAAGCAGTCGAATTTTGTTTTGATTTATATAATCTACACTCAAATTAATAATGGAAAGTCCTTTGTCTTTAAAAATATAATTTTTTCTGCTCTTACAGCTAAACGTATGTCGATTTTCTAAAAAAAAAATAAGCAACTATGCAAAAAGGATAAGAAATCAAGAGCCAGATGGCGCAACAGTGCGCATGAAGGAAAAAAGGATATTGATTGAATATGCGTCGAACCAATTTTAATAATATTAATCTGATTATTTGCCTAAAAAAATACCTAAATTTCAAATGTTTAATTCTTGTTTAAGTCTATATGATTTTTCTAGTTAGTTGTTTTAAGAAAACAACTTATTGATTTTATCATTTAAGCCATCTCTTCTAAAAGAGATGTAAAACTTATTGAAAGTCATAAATTTTGTCTATTTATTTTTTACATATTTTTATTATGTGTTTTGATAAAAAAGCCATGTCATAGCCACCAAAAGCTGAACAAACACACAACAGGAATACCCGGTTCTACTCTACAAGCGATTGAAAGGATTTGGCAGAGTAGAACAGGCGCTAATGCAGAGCTCAAATTCGCATAAAGTGTTTACCGGCAAACAATGCAAAGGTAAACTAACTGTCAGAGTGCTTAATTTATGGCATAAAAGGATCGTTGGGGGAGGGGGGGAAGGGGGGTGGCTGTGGGATGGGAAGGGAAGGGGGATGCGGATTGAGAAGCACATAGAACTAAGGCAAACAAAACACTTGAGCTAAACAATTCGCTTCAGGCGAATGCGGAAGTGAAAAGCCAAAAGCAGAAAAAGGCAGGCAAAAAAAAAAAAACAAAATGAAAATGAAAAAAAAATATATATATATAAGGAGCAGGAAATCAGAATGTGGAACGTGAAGTGGGAGAGGCAGCAGTTGTGAAAGGCAAACGGAAATTCATTGCCAGACGTTTGAAGTGTGAGAAATTAGCGCAGTGTGTGTGCGTGTGTGCAACACTCAAACACACACACACACACTTCCACACACTTGTACACAGGCAAACAGACTAACGTCTGGCCAGCGGGGCGTATGCTCAATATTTGAGATACATTTCATTTGTAATAACTTTCACTACACATGTTCAGGCTCGATTAAATGCCAACTGCCAATTACTATTCACACACCAACACACACACACTCACACACACATATAAACAAATATACATATATTTTTTTTGTTAATTACACAATGAAATTGGCTGCTTATCAAATGCAGGTCAGACAAATGTTGCACTCATAAGTCACGTCGTCTGTCCGTCTGACTGACTGACTGTCTGACTGACGAATTGTAGGTTTGAAATATTGACACACGCGGCGTGTGTTTGTTTATTTAGTTTGCCGTAGTTCAGGTTCAACGCTGCGTCGCCCACTGTGCTCGCCAGATGCTGTGCAGTGCGTTTTTAAGCAACAGCAAAGCGACAGCATCCAACAACTCAATCTGTTATGCTCTTTCGCTCGCTCTCTCTCTCTCTCTGAAGCGAGCGCACTCGCTCTCGCTCTCTCGATGTGTTCCTTTTTATGAATGAGCTTGTGTGCGCTAAACACAGCTCAGCTGAGCGCGACAGTTTGAGTTGCATTTTAACATTGAGTGCGCTGTTAAAGCGCTGTTAACAAAAGTGTGTCTGTGTGTGTGGCTGTATGTGTCTGTGTGCGCTGTACGCAAATTGCATTAAAATGAATCAGTTTTGTGCATGCATTTCTCAGCACTGATGCTTTGTGCAAATTACATTTTGACAGCCATTGGACAAACTGCCGTTTGCTGTTGTTGTTGGTTTTTGTTGTTGTTTTTCGATGCCAGCCATTAAACAGTTTCAACCTTACGCACAAAAGGCATGCAGGTTTTCATTTTCGGAAAGTGTAAATATGCAAATGGGCCGACGCACAAAACTTGTCTGAGGCTCACTGACAGGCGATGTAAAGCCAGAAACTGGGGCTGCTCCTGCTCCTGCTCCTGCTGATGCTGACGCTTGTTAGACATGACAATGCGTGTTTGTGTCAGGATAACTGTCAACAGTTTCCTTACTCTCTCTCTCTCTCTCTCTATCTATATATATATATCCCTCATATACACACACTCCCATGCCCCCCTCTCTGTTTGTTTTGAATCTCTTTTCAACTGCTAATTTCTTTTATAAATTTCATGTGCTGCATATTTACATAAAACTCGCATAACAATCATTTTCATATTCATCAAGTGTCGCTGTCACACTTCACTTCCCATACACACACACATATGTACGTGTACGTGTGTGTGTGTGTGTGTCAGTTTTAGAAATATGTTTGAACATTAATTCGGATCGACAAGCAACAGTTGGCACATGTGGCATGTGTGATATACGAGATACGCTTGCAACACATAATATTTATGATATATGGCACAGATATCTCAGAATTGGCAAAGCATTCTCTTTCTTTTCCGGTCCCAAAAGTCAGCCCAGCTAAGCGAAAATCAACATGACCTGACATCTGAAAAATGTCAATTGCCTGCAATATTTTTACAACAACAGCAGCAGCAGCCACAATTTTCCTATTATGGCCCATAATATCTTGATAACATTGACATTTTGTGTGTTTCTTGTTGTTATTGTTGAGCATATTTGATTGTTATTATAATTTAGCTTAAACCTAGCAATAGTTTACAACAAATTACAAAATTATAAAATTACAATTCATGTGCATTTCCATGTGGCAATTAAATAAGCCTTCAATCAGAATGTTTATTATTCGAGCATATAATATAAATATGCGTTCACATTAAATAAATAATTAAATCAAATATGTCATGAAACCTGTTTAAGTAATTAAATGTACATCCTTTTATTTCCAATTAGCTATGCAATTTTATTAGCCACACACACACACACACAAATAAGCCGGATTGAAAATTATGAAAACGACCAGAATTAAAATAGCTCTGCAAACAAGAAAGTTGGCTTTTAGCCATAATTTATAAATATGCAAAAAAAAACAACAATTTTGTAAAATTCGATTGAATAAAATGCATTCTAAAATTTGTTGAGAAATATAATTAAAATAAAATTAAATAGCTAATTCAATAATGTGATACAAAATAATGAGTTGCTTTTCTTATATTTATTTATTGAAATTAAATTATTGCAAACTATTTTAAACCTTTATTATATTTTCGTTGAAATTAGAAAATATTTAAAATTATTAAAATTATTTAAAATTATTAATATTTAACAATATTCAAGACTTTCACAGTAAGACGATCTGCTTAATTTATTTATAGAAAATTAATAACAGTTCTTATTTATTTATTACGAAAATGGAAGAATATCTAGCTCCAAAATAAATAATTAAATGTGTATTTATATATCCAATTCATTCGAGCAAAAATATGTCCGGCAAATCAGCTGATTTGCAGCAAAAAATTGATTTTGACTCTGAAAAACAATTCCACTTGAATTAAGATCCAAGCATTTATCTTTCCCGGTAAATATATCTATATGATAGATAAAAAATAAATAAAACTAGATTGGGCAGATTTCTGCCATTTGGCAATCAAAGTTGGAACTCAAAAGGAACTTGACAAATTTCTTGCAAATTCGAAATGGCCTTTTTTGGATGGAACTGACTCAAAAATGAGAACGCTTGAGTAATTGTTATAGGGCTACCCCTTTACACCCCAACCGCCACATTCCCCGCACTGTGTATACAATTCCATTTCATGGGTCAAAATTTAATAAAAGTGTCAAACGCTTTTCTTAGATTTTATTAGACATTAGACCGAGTATTTATGATTATATTTTGCACAAATCCCTGAAATCCTTTTGCTGGCAAGAAAAACGCACAAAAGTAATGCCATAAATATTAAAATAAATTGTTCTAAATTTTTAAATAGCCCAAAAGATTTATAAATTAGCCAAGTTGGCTCAGCGGGCAGCCGGCCATAAAAATGATTCATTTCATTGGACATGTGTTTCCTTTTAGCCAAAGCCAAGAGAAGTGCGGGTAAGACTGTTGCTGGGCTTGTGATGGGGTTGGGGTCGGAGCAAGGCTGTGTCTTAAGTTTATGCAAATTAAATAACAATTATAAATTCCAAAGGACTTCTTCTTCTCTAAGACCCTTTTTGGGGGCGAGGTCAGTAAGTAGAACAAAAGCTCAGGGGCTGTAAATGCAGATGGCCGTATGTAAATAATTAAAATGGTAAAATACATACACCACACCCACACCCACTCACCGCCCCCTCTTTTTAGAGATTGTCGTTATGTAAATTGCCGAGCAAAATTTTACTGCAACTTGCAGCAGACACTTGTCAATGGCATTGTGCGTACTAAAGTCAGATTTGGATGTGGCAGCAGAAATTGTTGTTGCATGCCGCATTTATTGGTTGTGTCTATGTGTTCTTTATGCCAATTTACTATTGGACAGCTTATCGCATAAGGTGCTTTTAATTTAATTACCTGTCATAAGCGAAACAGACAATGCCACAAAAGCGAAACGTAAACCTGCCACAAATATCAAATTGTTCGTAATTTTGACCAACAACAAAATGTGGCCAATTTGATGTTAATTGCAATTCAATGCATTTGTACGCTTTAAAATTTATTTGACTTTTATTACTGATTGCAAACTAAATGAATTCACTTTCTGCATACAAAATTCTTTGTCGCGATAAAATGTAGTGTTGGAATTTGCCCAAAGTTTTTGTTCAATTGCCAAGAAAAGTTGACAAACTTTATCACACACTAAAACACACACACTCACACACACACGCACACCCACACACTCACATGCACATAGAGAAAGTTCTGCAAAATAAAATCCAGTTGTATCGCAAAAATGAACTCGCAAAAACTTTTCATTCTCCACAAAAGTCATTTTTATCGCACATTGTTCTTGTCTCTGTTTCAAAGTTGCCTGCTCCTGGCTAAAATGACCCACAATGAGGCCGCTTGAAGGCGATTTGTGCAATATTAAAAAACGTAAACTTGAAATCAAATCATTTGCGCTTTTCAATTACAAAGAAAAACTCTAATTGCAATCCCAAGTTGGAAAACAAAAGAGATAAAATCGTCTTTCAAGAACCTGCAATTAAAAATCGCGTTGAAGAATTACACAAAAAAAAACCAAAAAGGGATTCAGACTAAAGTTGAGTCAGATGAGGAAGGTATGAAAGATTACTAAAAGCAATTTGAAAACAACAGCAACAGCAACGAAAGATATAATGCTAAAGTTACCCAGCACCAAGTAGCAAGTACCAAGTTGCAAGTTGCCAGTTTGCCAGTTGCCATTTGTCCGTTGCTATGCAACTCTGCAACAGCGTGCAAGAAAAGTGGCCGACTTGAAGGCCAAGTCATTGGCAACGGCATCAACGTCATATCAGTCAATCCAGCTCCGGGCCAGCATATTAAACGTGTCTATCAGAGAGCTGCTTATGAATTACCAACATCCAAAATAAATAATTACATTTATTAATTTATTTTATTTAATGTAAACTTAAAAGAGTCCTTAAATTTTACAAAAGAGTTTAAACAAGTTCAATTTAAGTTTGACTATAAAATTTAATTATGTTAAATTAAAAATAAATAACTTATAATAAATAAATAAATAAAAATATAAATAAATAAATAATAAATAACGAATAAAAGCTAGAATTTAAGAGATTATTTCTCGCTTATTTTGGGGCTTACTTAAAAAAATTTCATCAACAAACAGTATTAAAATAAAATTTAAAAGCTTATTCAATAATGTGAAACAAAATAACGATTTGATTTTCTTATATTCATTTATTGAAATAAAATTATTACTATCCAAGAAAATAACGTTTCTTTTATTTAAATTAAATTATTAATATTCATTTCGGTTCTTAAAATTTGTAAATGCAAACTATTTTAAACCTTTAATATACTTTTGTAATAATAGGAAAAAATTAGAAAAAAGCTTTCCAATTTCAAGATATTTTTTTTTTTTAAATATTTTCTTAAAGGCAAAATACTTTTAAGTTTTTTACTGTGCCTTGACAAAAGAGTAGAAAGTAAAGCAAACTATATTTTTTCACTCAACTTTGGTTAATTTGACTCTCCCTACTACACTCCACCCACTTTCTCATTTCACACAGTTTTATGTTGTGAACGGAACTTAAGGAACAACCCTCGCAGTTTGCTTAGCGCAAGACAATGGGTTCTTGGTGTTCTTTTAAAAACTTGATTAAAGTACATGATAAGCGCACCTGCGGCTTTAGAAGTCTTACGATACGCTAGAAAACGGTATATGTAAGAAGTGGCATGCCACTTGCCTGCAGCAGTTGCAAGTTCTCGAAAGAGAGTATCCAATTTGGCTTAGATGTCGCCAAGGCTTAAACTCTTAGTGCTCGGCTTAGGAATTATGCATTGAGCACAATAAAAAATGTGGTCAGCATAATAATAATTAGGTCTAAAAAAAAAAAAAAAAAAAAACACTCACTCGCTGAAAATGGCCAAGTGACCGGCAGCAAGCCCTTTTGCACGTAATGAAAGGGTCCATAAACAAATAAGCCAGCATTTTGCAAGTTCCCCACCTGAACGCAATTAACTTGGATAAACAAAAGGGTTTGAGTTTTCATTCGACTGTTTTGTTTACTTTGAATTAACGGGATTCCCATTAAAATTAACCAGAATACGCAATTTTGGGAAGGCATTTTTCACATTTCCCCCACCCTCCCACAAATATTGACAGCTCCACAACAAATACTCCTTATTTGACTAAACAAATGTCCGACTTGATTTTTCTTTTTGCTCTTTTTATTGGTGGATATAAAAAAAATATATATAAAAAATGCTGTATAAAAAAAAATAAAAAAAAAAACAAGTAAGAATGTTGTACTCAACTACAAAATACCCTGTACAAAGCTTATAAAGTGATTCGAATCTTATTGTGCAATTTTTCTGTAAGAAGTTTTTATATATCACTTGGAAGTATTTGCCTATAAAATTGTGACTTTTATTGTTATCGAAATTCGTGAAACGTTGGCAGCTTTCGATAAAATGAATAAAATTTGATCCGGGGAATACGAGAAAAAGTATTCCAAATTTTTAGCTCTGTATCATTTTAGTGCTCTAACGTAGTATTTAAATATATTCTTACTATATGTGTTTAGATTTATTTTCAGGTGCCTTCTATATATATCTATATATCTATATATATATCCTCTATATATATATATATCCTCTAATGTATGCTACATTTTTTTTGTGCCTTTTTATTACTTCTTTTTCTGAACGCAGGGTATTAAAACTGAGAGCTATTCAGCACAGTCAAAGTATTCTTGTGTTTTTTATGGCGCATAAATCAGAGTTAATGTGACAGCAACAATTGCAATTGAATTGCCACACAAGTTATAGACCAGTATATGAATTGCAGCAGTACAAAGAAAAGCTCTCACATAAGTGCTGGCCTCATTTTATTAACAAAGCTGATAAGTCTTAGCCCAAAGGTGTACAATTCCGAGGAAATGCTTTCAACGCTTTGTATAGGGGATTTATAGCTGCTGGCATGTGTGGAATTGTGAAATTTTTTAATTAAGTCGAGACTGGCAATACAACAATTCAACAATTTAAAATGTTGTGCTATCAATTAAAATACAATATATATATTGTTCAATATTACGCATACGCCATATGAAACAATAGCCGCCAGCGCTGCTTTGTATGTGTGCGTGTGTGTGTCTGTGTGTGTGTTGTTTGAGTGCTGAGCAAAACATGACACAAATTGAATTTATGTACTTATTAATGCATGTCGTGCAACAATAATGAATCTCCCTGGAAGCAGCGCTTGGAGGTACCCACAAAAAAAAAAAAAAACAAACTCGCTGAGTCAATAAATCGCGCTGCAAATAGTAACAGCTTCTTTGGACTCAACTCTTCCCCCCCTTTTTATCTCTATCGTCTGATTGGTGGCTTGTTTCAACTTGCGACAATGCCGTAATTGGGGAAGTGCAACTTGGAAGTGCAACGGCAGCAGAAGCAGCAGCGAAAAACAGTTGCAATTGTGACATTGGCCATTGTGCAAACAACTTTAATAAAATACAAAAACCAACGTCACCCAAATAAAATGCAACAGCAGAAATCGCAAAAGCAATCACTGTGCAAAATTGTGTCAACAGCAGTTTTCCGCAGCCATGGAAAATACTTTACACGTCCCATGATATATGCAATTCGTGTCGTACATAAATGCAACCACTGCACACTGGGGCAGTTCAACATTTTTTGTGTGGCAGTGGCATATGTCTTCAAATCATATAGCTTTCATCTGAATAATAGATAAAAAGTCTCAATTATAACAATTTTTGTTTTTATTTTATCAGTATAATAAGCAAACTTAATCATTACAAGTAATTTTTATTTGGTTCGTATTACAAGAAATCTTTGAAATCAATCTGTAACCAAAATTTTTGATTATAAGTAATTTTTTATTCGGTTGACATTACAATAAATCTTTCAGTCCGTAATATCATACCCATAAAAAAAAATTAATAATTGAGTTTTTAAACAAATATAAAACAACCATTCTTTACGCAGATATCCAGAATTGAATTCGTTAAATTCGCAATCTAATAAAGGATGAGTTTATATTCATAAGAATCTAAAAATAAGTCTCAAAAAATATTATTAAGTTAATTTAAGTGACACTTTTAAATTACAATTTTCGCTCAAATGCAAACAGACAGATTTCTTAGATATTCTAGATTTTACACAGAAGAATAGCAATTACAAAAAAAATTTGCGCTTAATACAAAAATCAGTTTACCGAATATATCCAACTTTGAAGGTGTACAACAATTTCAGTGTTGCAACATAATATTTTACTCAAGGCATGCCTATTTAAAATATTTTTTTTTAATATATCGAATTTATGCCACAAAGAATGGCCACCTGGCCCAGTGTACCTTGCTTGGTAAATATATCCATTTCTCGCCGTTGGTTTTTTGCTGTTCGTATTTAAGTATCGCCACTGCGTTATAATGATGTGGCGTCCGTTGCAACTGCGGCAGCTGTGGCAACTGTGGCAACTGTGGCAACTCTTGGCCATTTGCCTGCAATAACTCTCGCGGCACTGATAAAACACCAAAAGAATGTCCTTTGCGAAAGTGCTTGACAAACGAATATCCTGGCTCATTGAGACTTTCTAATAATGTGTAACCAATGCTCAAAATATTTATGCTAACCAGATTTACTTATAACAAATTTAGATTTATGCTAGTAAAGAATTATTTAAATCAAACTTATTTGTAATAAGTAGACAAAAATTATTAATCTGATTAAATCGAGTGTTTGAATATATAATTCGTTATTAATTTGATATAAAACGATCACATTATTATTAATAAGTATGAGCTTGAACAAAAAAACTACTTTTAACGCTGTTATTTTACTGAAGTGCATAATACATAACTATCTGTTTTTAAAGTGAAATTTATAGATTAATTAAAATATACTATATGACCGACTTAAGTAACGTTAACAATTATTAACGATTTTATATTGTTCCTAACTTAAACTGTTTCATCCAGACCAACTCCCTTTACGTACCATTGATTCCAGAAGACTTCGATATGTTCCATCAGTTTCATAGTCTAAAATAATCAATTAAGTTTCGTTAAAATAACAGAAATTTCAGCACTTAAATATATAAGTTTTTCACTTCATAATACAACATAATTACTACTTTATAGTAAATTGAGAATGAAATACAAAAATAAACAAAACAGAAGCAAAGATGAAAAACATTTAATAATTATTTCATATATATTTTAATTACTCTACCTAAACAACAATCTTTAAATATTTACAGAAAATTACATTTTTAGTTTTTTTTTTAGTGTCCAATATTTTATATATATTTAATTACTCTACCTAAACAATTTTAATATTTACTAAAAATTACATTTTTTGTTTTTGTTTTAAATTTTTTAACTTTTTGCTGCATTGCAAACCAGTGCACAATTTCGAAAGCAACTAAGCATATTATTTTGCATTTAACATACTGAATAAATTAAATTACACAACAAACAATAAAATATAGAAATCTCTATATTATATAATTTATCTCTGTTATTTGTTAAATTTGAATACAATATCAATTGCTGGTGACATATTGTTTTCGTGCTGTAAACAGACAGTCAAGAGTCAGGTTTATGTAAAATCTAAATTGTATTCTGTGTGGATTTTCATTTAAAATGTTTCATAAAAATGTTGTATAACTTTTGTCCTGGACATGCTGTCTGGCTAACAATATAAAACACTTTTCACTCGACCATTCAGTTAAATAATTGCTTTCCAGCTTAGAAGTATTCACGGCAACAACGTGTCAGCAAAATGTATGCAAACTGTAAATAATAAATGTTGTAAATATTTTGTAACTACCAATAAATCTGGCAGATTATTGTCGATTGAAAAATAACTTTTGATTAAAGAGACAAATCCGCACATAAGCAAAATAACTGTGAAAAAATAAAAGTTGATTGAAAAAGCAAAACTAGACAAAAGATCCCAGCTAACAAAGAACAATAAAAAAAAAGTAATTGCAAATGTCAATTAACCCTTAGCTAGGTTTATAAGTTTTGATAACAAATTTCAACTTATTTGAAAAAGTTGATTATTTGCTCTTAAAGTGCATAATAAAAATCAAAATAGAAAAAATGCAGTAAAAGTAATCTTTTTTAGATTTAGCCTTGATACTCTGCTATATATAACTGAACTGTTAGCTATATAAGAACAAGTTTTAAAGTAATATAATTAAATTAAATTTACAATTCAATTAGCATGTCGGCCATCACTCGAAATATATATAGAAAGGAATATATTAGTACAAAATCAATATAGATAAACATAACTGGACAAAGTTATATTTAAGTAAAACTCAAAAATATAAACTAAATATAAATATTTTGAAAACAGTCAATAGTATTATAAAAGTAATATTTTTATATCCGTGTAAATTGGTTGTGCTGTAAAAGCATATTTGTCGATGGGGAACAAACCAGTTTAAAAAACTTAAAGTCCCTAAAAGCTTTATGCAAGCTAAGATGCATAGATACACACAAAAAAATTGCTTGAAGTAAAAAAAGTTCAAAATTGCCTTGAAATTTAGAAACATTTTATACACTTTAGAAATAATTACTAATTATATGAAAAAAAAAAAGTTATTAAATTTAAAAAGGCTTTTATTTTATTTTTAACAATTTCATACGAATTTCTAAATAATAAATAATATTTAAAAAATTTTAATCTGAAATCGCTAGATCGAATTTCCGTTTTGATTAATTTTTAAAATACAATTTTTGACTTGTAAACTATTTCAAATGTTATTTGTGTAATCATAAAATACCTATGCTTAATTTTTAATAAAAAATAAGATAATTAATTAAGACACATTCTTTTTTAAATTGCAGAAAAAAAATGATGGATTTTAAAAAAGTAAACTTATTGAAACATACTTTCTGAATAATAAAATGAGTTACGCAAAAAGTGTGATGATTTTCAAATATGCATGATTATAATTTTCTGAGTGTACATACGTATTTTTTATTTTCGTTTTTAGGGAGGTGTGGCAAACTTTTCGAGCGTTATATTTCAATTCATTTTTGTTAGCAACGTTGGTCGTAAATTTCGCTGACAAAAAGCTAAAGTTGAGGCAATTTTTTATAGCCATTCCCTTAAACTCTGACGTACTTGTAAGCGTAATTAATTGATTGATAGTTAGAAAAACGCTTGCATTGACCAAACAGCTACTAAAAGGGCAAAAAATAAATTAAAGTAGAGAATTAAAGTGAAAATGCTGCACAATTTAGCACATTTTATCTTTAAGAGAGAGAAAAACATAGATATTCCACAACCCCCGGCTTTAATGATCTGTTTAATTGACATGCGACTTGTGCAAACTTTAATGCTATGACCCAAAAAAAAAAATAGATGAAACACCAAAAGACAAAATACCCCAAAAAATCTTTTAACTTTCACGTTGAAAATTTGCGAGCATTGCAAATAAATTGAATTACGAGCGCACATAATGAAAGCCAGATCCCAAAGGACCCAAAACAGAAACGACAAATATGCAAATGGAACCTTGGCAATCGACCACCAAAAGCATATGGCTCCGTGGACGGAGAAGGAGTTTAACCAAAATGCAAGGCAAGAACTCTTAACTTGGGCCAAAGCGAGCATTCTTGGGCCAACAGCGAAATCCCATTAAAATTCAATTGCCTGTAAATAAACTGTGGCTCTGAGTAACGGAGCCAAAGTTCTTGGACTGAAAAATGGAGTGTACAATTGTTGTTTGTCACTTAATTAAGGTTAAAGTTCTCCACTAACTGAGTGACTGAGTGACTGACTGAGTGACTGACTGAGTGACTGACAGAATGACTAACTAAATGACTGGCAGCAAGGATTAACTTTGGATTTGTAAACAAGTTTCATGCGCAATTTAATTTCCAATGAAAACATCCTGTCAGCCAGCTGTGGGCAACATTTATTGCATTTGACTACGGCTTTTAAGGGGGAGAGGGGGGGGGGGAGCCTAGGGGCGTGGAGGTCAACAACATAATGGGCCATTGTCTTGCGACAAAACGTGCAACATGCTTGCCACAAGACAAGCTGATTTGCCCACTTCACGCTTTGTGCGTCCCATGTGAGCCACAAATGTCAGCCAAAAAATGACACAAAATCAATTTTAAAGTTTTTTTTTTTTTTTTTGTTAGTCAAACACAGCTTAACGGCCTGTAAAATGATTGTAAAGTTAGCAAGAGCAAATTTAATTACAGTCGAAACTCAAACAAATGGCTTTAACTAAGCATTGCCGACTTTCGACACTTCCACAAACACACACAATCACACACACACAATCACACACACACAAACACATACATACAACCACAAACTCACACACAAAGAAAAAGATACTTGAATTTTGAAATGTTAAGGAAAAGTTTTGCCAGCCGCTGAATGTATGCGAATATCAAATTCATTTGTTGCACGTCAGTTTAGTGTGCGACATCCTATTTGCCACAATTTGAGTTCACTTGCCTGTCAAAGCACAAACCCATTTCATATTTATAACCAAAATTAAGCGAAAAGTAGACAAAAGTTGATATCTATTTATCTATATCAATATTGCTATACTATTATTTAATTATTAAAAAATAAAGAAATAATTTAAATTGCCTTTTAAAGTAGATTTTTATTATTGAGTTATAAATAAACAGAGTTAAAACTCAATTCGCATTTGAAACTTAATTTTAAATTTAGAGACAATCAATTTTTTAAGGTTTGACAACTATGCACATAATATTTATATTAGTTGTTATTGTCTTGTCAATTTTTAATAATTATGCAAATATTTCTAGCAAGGGTATAAAATGTAGAAATTAAAATCTCTTTTTTTTCGAAAATGCAAAAATAAGAGATGAAAAGTGATATATCGGCTTTTTAAATAAAGCTTAGCTGTTATTTGTAATTTTTTTAAGTTAAATTATATAAATATATAAAGAATTACAAATGTTTTTATATGTGACATCTTAAAATATTAATGTTTAATAATTGATATATATAATGGAAAATCAATTATAAGAATTATGTGTATACATGAAGGACTAATAATGTCCTGTTTATTATTAATTAGTTATAAGTATATTACAATGAAATATGAGTATTGTTCGACTTTATAAAACACTGAATTATTTCCTCGACGCATCGACAGCTTTACAATTTGAGGTACTCTGACGATCTACGGGAACTCGGCTCTCTCTTTCTACGGTTCTTCCACGATTCTGCTACTTTCATTAATGTTTATGCTTATATTAAGTATCTGTCATCCCACAGAACTGTAATCTCACTTTAACTACTCGTTATTCATGTAAAAACAAATCAGAAAGAATTTATATAAATTTTAGAAAAAATCTATCCTTGAAAAGTATGCTATTTTTTTTTTTTAAATTTGAGAGCGATTGTTTTTTTTAAGACTGTGGAAAGATAGAACAGAAAAGATATGCAAACAGAAAGAAAAGGAAAATTTATAAATAAAGGTCTGAGATAATTCTAGTTTAGACTTCGGGTCGAAATCAGCTTAACCTATGAACACATTGTAACAAGTCTAAGCCCCCTAATTCTTAATTAATATATTAATTAATTATATTTATATACACTGGCATACAGCACGCCGTGGATCTTTTCTATAGGTGAAGAATTTAAAAGATACGGTAAAAAAAGTGTACATGTGGAGCTTAAATCAGGTTATTTTATATACATAATATATTAATACAAATAGTAATATTTTTGCGATGCCAGAGAATCAGAGACTGCAAAAGGATGATTTAAACAAACTGCTTAAGAGGAAAGTGCAACAGGGGAGCGATTTTTACTTACCTATTTTTATAAAATATTTAAGTAGGTAAAATAAATAAATTCCCTAAGAGTTTTGCTTACAACACAGGGCTGACAATATAAACAAAGTGAAACTGAGATGCGTGCCGGCCATTAAATTCCCAAATTGAAGTCAAGTTGTAGTTGGAACTCCCCAAATGCGCATAAAGGTCATCGGCAAATGTTTTTGCCCTATATTCTTATTGGAAATACTTGGCCAAAGTATTTCGCATTATAAGCGCCTTCAATGCTTATCAGCCACTTGAGCTGAAGTTGTGTCAAACTTTGAGATTTTCTACGTTCAGATAAATGGCAACGGAGCAGAGACGAGGGAATGAACTATGTAATGATTTCAATGTTTTGGCCAACTCGCTTTATGGCTCGCTCATTTTCTGATTTCGCAAGTTGCGAATGGCCAACAAATTCAATACAGCAAAAAGATAAACAGAAAAAATTTAAGAGGAAAAAATATAAAAGTTGAAGCAACGTAAAAAGGCAGTTTTATTTTTTAATGCCGTTGCTCAAAACTTTTCTCATTAGTCACTATTTTTAGCGGCTGTTTAATTGTTACACACTCACTCACACACACAAACACACACACACACACACACGCACGCACAACAGCAAAACTTTTCGAGTAGTTAAAGTTGTTTTCAATTTATTCATTTTGTTTCATTTTATTTTATATATTTTTTATATTTGTAGCGCAAGTCAAACAAATGCGGTTTTCGTTGCCCAAGATTTGTGTAAACAAATTAAATGCGCTACAAACCTGCCTCATCTTAATGGAAAAAAAACACAAATAAAAAAAGAAATGAACATCGACTCGCAGCACAAGTCTAATGAGGGCCAAATAAATAACGCTGCAATAACAAGACAAAAAAAATACATTTTTCTTTTAGCCTCTTTTCACTAAGTATATTGGCCAATAAACATGTAGCAAGAATGTGCAACGTCTGCGGGGCTGTAATCTAGTAATTACACACACAGTGAGCAAAAATTGTCTGCAATGTCTCCAACCACCACTTGAGATGACAGCGAATCTTCCGTTTTATCGTGACAAAAATAATCACGGCTTGAAAATAGTAGATAGAATAGAATTTAATGTTTAGCTTAATACTACACTTATTCAAATCACATATCGAAAATCCATGTAGATAATTGTATATTTTTCACCAAACAAACAGACCTATTTTTCTGGAATTAATATGAATCAAATCATTTTTAAAGTTAATATGAGAATTTATTTTTTAAATGCTCACTGTATAAAGTCCTCCTACTTATTTACTTACCAATAGGACTGGATCAAATTCAGCAATACATGTATAATTATCATTCGCAAATTATTTATTATTTTGCTCCATTAAAAACCATCTTCAAAATCTTTAAGTTTAAAAATATGAAGAGAAGTCAAAAAATTATTCACCCTCAACTAAACTAAATATTTAGGTTTTAATCGTGTATTTTTTACCCAGCACATAGTTTATAAAAAGTTTCACGTATATTTTGCTAAATTGTACTATATTACTTGGGTTGCAATATATTACATTATTATATTTATGCATTTATAATACTTATTAAAAATACGATATATGGATTTTTAGGCAACAAATATTAATTGAAAATACCAACTTAGGTAGGATCTTCGGGAAGCAAAGGCTAATACGAATATACAATTTCTATAACAACAGTAAAATCTGTGTAATTTGGCTATGCTATCAGTCTGCCTTCGCCTTTTCTAATATATCATCCAAATTTCGAAGTTCTTGCTATTTTTATAGCTATTGCAAATGACAAGCTGAGCAAAGCGAAATCTCAATCATTTAAATATTATGCAATTGCTATAGCAATAGTAGTAATTTGTTCTATTGCTCTTGCTGATGCAGAGCATTTAAATATTTATTGCTAAAGGTATTTCTTTTTTCAGTACAGTGAATCCAAATTACGATTCACCCCAAAACAATTTTCAATGTTTGAAAAGTGTCTTGTTTAAATTGAAATCGAAAATGAAACTGTCGAACTTACCCTTAAAAAGTCCTATTCTATAATATTTTTAACAGCCTATAATTTGAAATTTCATTGTTCGTAATTTTTTATTTCAATTAGCATAGTTTATTTTTTTTTGCTAAATTACATTGAGTCGAAGGAGTTAACTTATTAGTATTATATGAGGGCAATCATCTCATATAACCAATATAATTTTTCGTTCCGTTTCGAATAGTGGTAAATAATTTGTCGTGATTCACAAGACCATCCCTAATAGCAAGCGGGAGTCTGGGGACTTGCTCCTCGGTTCCACAGCACTTTGACTCCCAGCCACCTTGCTGAGATCTCAACAAGTTAAGACACTGCAATTTCATCTATTTTGCAAGCGTTTACTTGAATCAGAATGTGGCAAACAGTTAGTCAGTCAAGTTTTGGGAGCTTACCAGTCCGTGAAACAGTCAGCAGCGGCTTTTAATTAAGAGCGTGCCTGGCCTGGCTCACAGATATGAACTCCTTTGGCAGCTCCGTATCATTTTACACGAGGTTATTTTGAGTTTGCCGAACATTTAAATGCACATTTGCATGTGTAATTTAAGATTTGCCGTTGCCACGTCTGCAGCATTGCAGCATTGCAGCATAAACTTGGCCAAGTGGAATCCTGTCAGATAACAATCTGCACATGTGCAACAAATTAAATTGAAATTGAAATGCCTGTCAGGGCATTGTCTTGGAGTACCAGCACAATTATAATTGGAGTGCTGGCAAGCACTTAATGAGCTTATAATTAATTAATTATAGCAATATGTTGCCAGTCAACTTGAAACTATTAATTGAATTAATCTCAATAACTTTTTAAGTACCTGCAACATTTCAAAAGCATTTCGTTTCAGTAATGTGCAACGCATTTATTTAATATTGTTTAAACATAAGAAAATAAACTGAAAACTGGACATTAAGTTTGTACTTAAAAGTAACAACAAAAGTTAAATATAGTTTGTTTTATATGATATTTTATTAATTATTTGTTAATAAGCTAGTAACTATTTTTGGATTCATTTTCTAAGCATATTTTTTTAACGATATATGTTATCTGTGTTTAAATAAAGTTTTATTTCGAGATATGTAAAACTCTTATCAAAAGGACATTATTATTGATGTGATATTGAATTATTTTTGATTGGCAGTTCAACGATTTTCAGTTTTATTACTGGACAATTGGATAGGGTTTCAATTTCAATTCCCAATATTCTATGGCATTTACAATTATTTCGTACTTGTGCTTGAATTTAAAATAATATACTTAATAATATCTTAAGAACCATTATACATTAAGTAAAGTGGATTGTAAATATATAGCAAGCATATGGCTTAATTAAGTTAGTTATAAGCCTATGACTATTATGTTTATAACTTTCTCAAAATGGCAAAACAATTTAAAATTAGCTTGGTTTTCGCTGTGTTGCATCAAGCAGGATATTCTTCATCATAGATTCTCTCTCTTGCAACATAAATCCAACTAAATCAGAATATAAATATATAGTAGGACAATTACACTGTGGACAAATTATTACTATTAAGGTATATACAATATTTGCTTATAATTCTAATAATTCTATAATTTATAAAAACACTTACTTATTATAGCCTAACGATTGGTATTTTGTTAGATCTTAGCATATTGTAAGTAGTTGTTTGTTGTTATTGTTGTGGTGGATGTTGTTGTTGTTGTTGTTGTTGTTGTTGTAAGTATTGTAGAGTTTCCTTTTTAAGGCACTGAAATTATGTTACACTTGACTTGAAGTACTAGTCACACCTAGATCCTATGTCCCTGAGTATCCCTACTATGTGCTTGGCGGCTTACCGTGCACACGAAAGCGATATAGACACGTATAGTCCGGCTGGCCATGATTCGTCTCGATGCGCAACTCGACAATCTCGAATGGACACCTGATGTCCACGTTTTGTACGGCAAAGTATTGCAGAGATGCATTATTATCCTGATACTCATACTCGCCAAATAGCACCGGGTCTTGATCTTTCTCGTGCTCCAGTCCCTGCAAGATTAATTGATTAACAATGATTACAAAACTGTCAAACTGTTGTTTGAGTTGACAACTCACCCAAACGGTAAAGTTGCGCGGTGCGGAATCAATGCGTCCGGTTGGCGACAGACTCTTGGATATGTGCTCCAGGGTGAAGCCGGTGACATAGACCAAAGAGTTCAGCTTGAGGACTGTGTATTGAACAGAAGTTGCAGATAATTATTCAGTTCATTGATCACATTTACGTACCCAGAAAACCGGGAAAGCCCTGAAAGGCCCAGCACTCGCCGGGCTGAACATTTGGCGAAATCGCCACTCGTGGCGTATTGGTTGGATACCAGAGCGGTATGCCAAAGACGGAGATTTGCGCCGACTTCGTCTGATAGCTTTCCGTGCAGCGTGTCGAAAGTATTTGTCCGCCCGCCGACTCCAGAGCAAAGTCCACCAGACCCGTTTTATCCGCATCATAAACAGCCAGGACAGTCTTCACAATGCTGCGCACGTCTTCCTCGCGCAACTCCGATTTCATTACCTGACTGCTCTCATTGTACTTGGCCTCCACGGTAAGGAGAATCTCTCGCTTGAGCCTCTCGCTGATGTCGCTCATCAGCACAAGGCTGGAGCGTTCGACCTCCGCGCGTATTTTGTTGTCGGTGCGCTTGTTCAGCTCAAGCAGCTGCTGCTCCAGATACTCCTTAGCCACGAACATGCTGCGCACCCAGCTCTGCAGATCCACATCATTCAATTGGCCACCTCCGGCGACCTGCTGCTTGAAACCCAGAATCTCGACCAGCGTCAATTTCACCTGTTTGTTGAGCAACGCAAAGTGTGAATCATTTAAAGATGCCAGTTTGGCTTCGATTTCGGTGAGTAATCCGCTGAAGCGCTGATCCTGCGCCAGCTCATGCTGCTGCATGCGCTCCAATAAGTCATCCTGGCTGAGCTTTAGATTGCTTATCGACTGCTGCAGATCCGCATTCTCCGCATGCTTATCCGACAGCGACAGCTTAATAAACGCTATTTCCCTATTCAGCTGATCAACGACAACAGCCTGGCCAGAGCTCTCCTCCTCCTTCTTCGCCTGCTCCCTCAAGCTATGCAGTTTCTGTTGCTGCAGCAGTGCCAGATCGATGCGCTCATCCACAAAGGCTGCCAGGCCGGGTGTGCTCAGCAGACGCTGCAACAATTGTGGCACATCGATGCGCTCCAGCAGCAGCGTATAATTGGTTTCCTCCAGCTTGAGCTGCGCCTTAATTTGGCGCGTAATCTCCGCCAACTGCTCAGGGCTTAAGTGTAGATTCGCCGCTTGCCACTCGCCCGACTGTTGCAGTTGCAACTTTAGGCGCAACGCCAAATCGGCCAGCTGCTGTTCGCTGAACTGCGCCTTTTGCTCGGCCAATTGTTCCAGATTCTCGCGCATCAACTTGACAATAATATTTATTTGCTGCGGAGACAGTTGTTGTTGCTGCGGTTCTCGTTGCTGTTGCAACTTCAACTCAACCAGCTGTTGCACATAGCTATTGACATGATTCAGTATATTCTCATACTCCTCCGGCGTTAGAGTCCGTTTCAAATTCTGCTGCACTTGCTCCATTTGCAGCTTAATGGTCGCCGACTCCTCCTGTGGCTGCCACAAGGACTTAACAGCAGCACCAGCCTGCGACCAGCGGCCACGCAATGTGGCAAACAGGCTCAGTGGCAGCAGCGCCTCAGTGCGCTGCAAGTGCTCCAAGCGTTGCTCCTCGGGCAGCTGCAGCCAGGCTGTAAAAATAGAGCAACATTAGTTTTGGCAACAGTTGCACAGAATAATCAGAATCCATCCTTCCACATTTGCAACTCTTAAACAGGGGACAAAGTTGGGCAACTGGTTTTTTTTTTGAAAGAGGGTTATTCGACGCCGAGATGAGCACAACAAATGCAGAAGGATAGAAGGATTGTTCTGTTCTATGGCCAACTAATGTTGATCTATTCTTTATTGTGGTTTTTTTTTTTTTCTTCATGTATTTGTATATTTTACTTACCATTTCAAGTCGCAAACGCGGCGATTTTTGTTTTCAATAAAATGGCAAATAAAACAACGATTTTCATTTTGAAATATATATGAGAATGTTTGCATTTTTTTTTCATTTTATTATCATGTTTATCGAAGAAGACGAGTTTATGAACAATTACGAAAGCAAACAATCAAATATTACAAACTGAACGTTGTTTGACAACAAAAATTATGATTTATCGTTGCAACCGACGAATTCTGGTTTGGTATTTAACAGTTTTAATTTGTGTCATATGATTATTATTCGAAAACAATAATAAATAACACAAATTCGAATTGGCTGTTAAAATGCGAATCAAAAAATACAATCGGTTGCAACAATTGATTTTGACAAATAGAAATGATTTAAAAATAATTGATTTTATTTTTTGTGTGATTAATTTCCGAACATTTGAACAGCGGTGCTTCTCTCTCTCTCTCTTTCTATCCTTCTCCATGTTGCGTCATTAAGTTGGTGAGGGGTAGGATTGGGGGATGGGTGGTGTGATATGTGTTTGTGTGTGTGGGTGTGTGGCAGGTGGGCAGGTGGGTTGGTCAATTTAAAGAACGAAAAAATATATATGGCAATAGATCATACATACATATAATATATATGTAACATGAGGATGACAGAAATGCTTGAATTTGTACTTGAATTGATCTTGGCCATTAAAATTGATGATTAACAAACGTTAATTTAACAAAAAAAAATATATATATAAAAGAAGAAATCTTTAAAGGAGCAACTGTTGCAGCAGCTCGAAGCCAAAACTATAGCAGAATTGCTGAAAGTATGCATTAGACACGCTCATAATAGACCGGATCATTGTCGGACTTCTGAAACATTTGACGGCCCCTGTTGGCCACATTCTGGCCAATAGTTTTCAAATACAACAGATAATCATCGGCCCAGTCACGCACGCGCACCGCCTGCTCAACGGCCTGCGTGCGCAGCGATTCATATTGTTCGCCCTTGAGAAAAGCGCCAACATCGATCTTGGGCAATTCGGGTAGTGTGAATGTGTTAAGCGTTAGGGATTTGGGTGGGAAACTTTCATTCGGATGCAGATAATAGAACACACCTGAAAAGTCAAAAATTCACAATTAGGTCAAGTTTTTAATGGGATTATGCTTAAATTGTTTTCTGTTACCTATTTTATTTGTAATTTTTTATATTTAAAATCTTTTTTAAATTATAAATTTGTTAGCTATGTGAAAAGTTTAATTTCATTAAATTGGATAATTTTAAATAATTAACAAACTAACAAATTCTTTAAGACTAGCAAGTGTCATTCCAGCGTAAAGTGAATTATATAAAAATGTCTCGTTTTTCGTACATTTCGTACAAATTATGCACACATTTTTCATATAAACAGTGACAAGAACAGCAACAACACTTTGCTGCTGGCATTATTCGATGTCAATGACCAGTTTCTGATGTAGAAACCGAGCACAAGGTGAATTATGAATGTGGCATTAGTTGTAGACATGATTCAAGGTCAGTTGGCATTTGGCAGCCGTTCAATGTCAGGTCGCAAATGTTTATAAATACTATTTACATATACAGCAATGGACAGATAAATTGTTACAAATAGAAAACATACTTTTTGCATATTAGTTTTATAATATACAAGTTTCTACTGCTTTTTTTTTAATTTTAACTACTTTCGCTAAAATTCTTTAATATATGAATTTGATACAATAAATAGCACAAGTTATATAAATCGTTTCATATTTGAAAATTCCGAGTTTTTATCTATTTAAGTCTGATTTAGTTTGTGTTAAACTGAGTGTGGCAAAACGAAACAAAATAATAGTAATTCTAATATAAAACAAAATTCCACGTTAATTATTTGCATAAATAAAAACGAGTCATTTGTATGTATTTGAAAAAAAGACTCAACAAAATAATCACCTCAACAATTTCGATATTTAGTGTCAGCATAAATAATACAAATGGCTTTAGAAGAGCCAGAAAACATATTTTGAGTAATTTAAATCTTTTGTAAATAAATTTTCGTTATAGACTGGCCGTCTTAAAGATCCGACCTTAATCCCACCGAAAATCTTGTGAACGAATGAAGGCTACGAGTCAAATATGTGAAATAGCTATTAATGAATCAGAAATAATATCAAGTACTAAATTTGTGTTTATTTTTAATCAATATTATCAACATAATATATCTTTCGTTTTATGTGCTATTTATATTGACCAATCTATTTTATATAATTTATTTTTTTCTTCTGATATTAGTTCAATAACAAAATAGTCCATAAAACTTGCGTTCCCTCAATAGGTAAAAATTTGTATCTGTGCTATTTACATGTCCATTGCTTTTTTATGTGTTTTGATCTATGGAAAATTTCACTTACCCGTTAATAGAAGCAGCGGAAGCAAGATGAGTAGAAAGAGAAGAAAGCGCTTCTTGGACTTGTTCTCCGTATTGTTGGATCGGAGCAACCATGTGTCCAGGCTGAGCACCGATGCGATACCAAGGTAAACATACCGCATCAGGCTCAACAGGCTGCCAGCGATGAATCCGTGCTGCGTCTGCTGTTGCCTCCTGCTGGCGTAGTAGTTGTGATATGCTGCTGTCTCCGATGCGTTACCGGCTGTTGTGATCCGTGTCCATATGTTCCTCATGCTGCTGACAATGATGCTGATGAAACGGAAGAGCCACCAGCTCTGCTGCTGCTTCTGCGGCTGGCCAAAATATTGCATGCTGTCCGCCTCATCGCCGGAGTCATAGTTGAGGCGTGTGGCGGTTGTCTGCGTCTGATAGCGACGGCGAATAAACTCCTCCTGGGACGGATTCTGACGCACCATGAAATCAACGCGTTCATTATGATGCGCCAGGCTGCGACGCGACATATTCGGCATCGCCACAACCCCTGGAGCCAACTGGCGTCGATGCGGCGACAGCTCCGAGTAGGTATAATCCGTTTTCGGTGTTTTGCTGCGAACAAGAATAAAGATTAATAAACTGAAAATTATTAAGATCAAATTGCACTTGAACTGTCAACTTCGGAAAAATGAAACAGCGGAAGTTTCTCACTTGGCAGCTATCGCAGAGCTTTGCATGTTTGCCTTGCTTGAAAACTTGTTTAAAAATTTAATTCTAATTTATATACAAACTATTTTAGCTGGCAGTTGCAACAATTTACATTGTAGAATATGCGAAATTGATTAACATCTTAACAATAGTTTAAAAAGAGATGTCTCATAATTCTAAGTTACATTTTAATTAATTTCAATTCTATTCAACTTGAACTATTTTTAAAGACAAATATATTATTTTAAAAATTGCAACAGTTGAAACAATTTATGATTGTAAAATATTGGAAATTCTTTGAAATCTTTACAACACTTTTAAAGTGTTTTTGAAAGTACCAAATAAATACTAATCTCTCTTTTGATAAATTCTGACCAACTTGAACTCAAATTGCGATAATTAATGATTTTACAATATGTGAAATTCACCATTTTATGTAGAATAGATTTATCGAGTTATTTCAATATTCAATGATGTCTGTTTTAAATACATTTCAGTTCTGCTGAACTTTGAGGCAATCAAGTCAAGTGCAATTTGAATGATCTTTATTTTACACTAGCTACTCACTTCCAGTACTCGCCGGCATCTCTGTACTCAATGTAGGCCAGATGATCGCCGCTTAAATTAGCCGAGGCATTACCATTGGAGCGTCGGCTACGCTGCTGCTGCTGCTGATGCTGCTTCTGCTGTTGTTGCAACTCGTGCGTCGAGTTAAGCACATTTTGTGTAGTCTCCAATTGGCTGCGTGGCGTGGAAGTAACAGCGGTGATGCTGCTAAAAGCGTTGCCCAATCGCTTGCTGGTGTTGGCGATCATGCTTGTCACCGTTGACGAAGACGTGGACGTGAATGTTGCCTTGCTGACTGCTGCTGCATTGTCGGATAACAGCTTGCGCCTGACATCCGGCGATGTTTCATCGCTTGAATAGTCGGATGTTAGTTGGGTAAATGCTTTTGAGTGCGCTGCTTTGTTGTTGCTACTGCGACTTTTGATGCTGCTTTTGCCGCTGCTGTTGCCACTGCTGCTGCCGCCTGTGCTGGTTGTTGTACGGGTCTCCACCACGTGCTCCTCCACAATGGTTCTGCAAATATGTAAACATGTTAATAAAGTTGGCGGAAACCCAACAAAGCATAATTAACGCACAACATGTGAATCAAAACAAAATACAAAAGAAAAACGCTCGTAAAATGATTCACAAACTAAAACACGGCTGACCTTCAGAGACAAGCACAACCAACCAACCAACCGATGGCTTTAAGCAATGACATCGACAAATAAATACGAATAATCTCTCATGGTCAAGTTGCCCCGCCTCCCACCACGCGCATGCTGTCGTCATCAGCCAAACAAGTAGAAAAAGCAAGTCACAAATCTAACGTTTTGAATTTTAATTTGCGCGCCAAAAAACATTCGAAATAAAGTCAACATAAAACCGCAGACGAAAAGCACCCTTTATGGCAGTTTGAATTTGAGCACATTTGCATCAGTGATGAGCCGGATTTTATTTGTATAGTGAATGGTATCTGCTAGATAAAAGTCAATGCTTAACTGAAATTCAATCCGAATTTTACAATTTCATAACAAATTCAATAAGTTAAAACCCCATTCTCTGTGCCAATTTAAATGTACATTTGTTATTTATTTTATATTTATGAATCGTTTATTGGCTGTCTTGTCACCTTTTGCGTATGCCGTAATTCACGAGCAGTCACAGTAACAGGCTCGCTCATCACTGACTTGAAAAGATATTTCAATTTCTCATTAGCTTGTTTGGAACTTAAACTGTAGCGTCGAGTGTGAGATACCAAACACATGACGTCATGGTCATACACACATATACACAGTGCTGACCATGTGCTTGTGTTGAGTGCTTTATATTTCTGGCGCTTGAGAAGCGTTTGTTTTTATGTATTGCGAAAGTAACAGTTATTTAATTATTCTCTTCGAATGATAAAGCAACGCGATTTGCGCGGTTTCTATTTTTAGATGCTTATGCTCGGACTTAAGTATCTATGTACATATGCATGTGTGATGTATGTGTATATATGTTTATATTATGTATGGTTGCATACTCACTGCACATTTGGCGCTATTGAGGATTTCTTCTTCTTATGATGAACATGCCCCTCTTCGCCAGCATGCTCGCAATTCTCATGATCGCAGCTGGAGCGGAGGAATGGCGTCTTGGAGCGCGAACGTCGACGCGTTTCTATCTGGTAAATTTCGTCGCTCATCGCTTCTGCTGCTGCAAACAAACAACAAAAAATAAACATTCAAAAATATTTCTATGTGTGTGTGCTCAAAGGGCGTGGGTTGTTTACAATATGCGCACAAGTGAAAAGGTAAATTTAATGAAATTCCGAAAACATATGCAAGTCTGAGTGCGTGTGTGTGTCTGTGTAGTTTCCCATTTCTCGAATGTTTTTTATGCCTGAGTGCGCCTCTTAAAAACATTAACATTAGAAATTATGCAATGCGTGTGGAAATGAGCGCAATTTCTCAAGTTTTAATTAGACTGCAACGTGATGCTAAAAATAAATAAATACAAGCAGCTGCAGCTGCCAGCGAGTAGCGCGTATTTTTTGCCGGTGCGAAACAGTCGGCAAATGCGAAGCACTAAAAAATGCAAAAAGGCAACATTACTCCATGAGAACATAAATTAAGAAAGAAGGATGGAAAGGAAAACGGAAACGCAGAGAGTATATAAGCCAAGAGGGGTGTGTGGCCCCACCATAAACAAACCCAAATACGTTCAATGTTCAATCAATAAAATGCGACGCGACGCGCTGGCAATGAAAAACGTATATATATATATATATATACACATTTTCTTTAATTGTCGTTTGGAAATGTGTGAAAATCCAAAACAAGTTTTCCGGCTAGGTATCTGCGTCATCAATCGACGGCGTCGAACACGAACACACGCACGCACTTTGCATTTGGAATGAAAATATGAGAGAAATCGCTTACATTTTTTTTTACATTCACGTTTTTAAGCACAGAAATACACTTTTCTTTCAAATGTGCTTTTGCACAATTTGTTTTTGATTGGCGGACGCTACGCTTTATAAATAGACTTTGCGTACTGCAAATAGAAACACGTCCAAATCCAGCGACAATCTATTTCGAATGAGTCGAAATTCGAGCATCAAGTACGATAGTTGTGCATAAATCGCAAATGGTTTAACAGCGATGATTTTTCGCTGATATAAATTTAAGTGCTGCCACTTATCGAAGATTCAAATTGAACATATCGATATAATTATATTAAAAGTGAAGAAATATTCAATAATATTTGTCTAAAGTGTGTATAAATCATAAACCATTGTGACTTTATGGCAAATTTTACAGCATTTCTCAAATGGTTTTTCCATTTGAGACAGAATCGAGTTAATTTTTTATTTTATAGAAATTCTTGAAAATTATGGCTAGTTAATATTTCTGGCTAACTCACATTAACTGAAATGACTGATCTGTCTGAAAAAGGACAAAAGTGGAACATTATGCAGCAGAATTGCTGCCAACTATCGATAACTAAAACGCCGTACAATGCTCGAATTGAATTAAAAATTGTATTTAATTTGTATATTAAATTTAGTCCACCTTATTGAATTAATAATAAAGGTACGCATGACTCCATAAAAATTGAAGGGATAGATATATACTTCAAAAGGACACGTTTGACCGGAAAGCTTGCTATATTTTACTAACAAAAAAGGCGCGAATCCTTTGTAGTAATTTGCCAAGAAATACATTATATATATATATATATATATATATATATATGTATATATATATATACGTATAGTGCATTTTAGGTGACTGATGCATGCTAAATAACCTTATTAATTAAAAATGTAGTTTAAATTTATTTTATATTTTAATAGAAAAAGATTTATTTAAGATGTCATTTGTCCCAGCGGATTATTGGTAATACAGCTCCAAGTTCATTCCGTCGTGGATTTCATCTGCAAATGCAATAAGTTCTTTATGCCAATAACAAAATCATAAACATATAAATATATCCACTTACAATCAGATAGGCGAATTGGATCCTTGTAAATAGTATACCATTTTTTCAGAACAATCTTTTCGTGTTTTGTGCCCGTCTGCGCAGCAATCAGTTTTTTAAGATCGCCAACTGTGTCGTCTGGGTTGCATTTAACACGCACCTGCACGCACAATATTCCATGGCAGATGTTGATAATAAAAAAGTTTAGTTTAGGTAAAATATATTACCTTTTTGCCCAGACGATCGTTGCAGGTTATTTCAATCATATTTTTTTGTTCTGACTTCAACTTTCAGTGCGACAACAAAATACATATATTCCGATAACTTTATACCGACACCATGATAAATTTATCGATATATTTACCCATATGTTAAACACGTTGCCATACTGTAGTAACAAAATTAACTAAACAAACGCTAAATCTTTTTTCGCAAAAGTAATTAAAAATCGCAAATATGTCCATGATTCCATTCTTTCCCAATCTCAAGCCTTCGGTAGCCAATCGGCTTTGGTTCGATGTGACCTCCGACGAAGAAATGCAAACAAGGCGATACGAGGATGAGCGCAGAAATTGGGTTTGTTTGATGTACATAAAGTGTCCAATTCTTCATAAAAAACCGATTCCTTTTTGCAATTAATTTTAGCGAGAGTCGTTGAAAACAGCCGCAACGGACTTGCAGCCGCTGGGTAAAGTGCACACGATAACCGGCGTAGAGACGGACGACGAGGACGGTAAGTGAAATTAATAACTACTAAAACCAGTTCAACATTTTTAATATTCCAAAAGCCAACGACGACAGCGAGGACACCGATAGCCACGATGAGGAGGACGACGAGACGAACGATCGTGTTATTCCAGTTACTCAGGACTTTTACTCGGCCGACGATGTGCAGATGAATGAGGAGACATCGCCCACAGTTCCATACACCATTTAGTTAATTATTCATTAGGTTGTGTTTACAGAGTTCCCTTTACAAACTGTATTAACAAGTTTCGATTACTTTAATCTTAAATAAATTATAAACATATTAAGCAAAATAAGTAAATAGATGTATACCCGACGGATCGGTCGGTCAATCGAGGGAGTGGATTCACAAACAAAGCAGCTATGGGAGGATTAACAATTTCTCTACTTGTGCAGCGCAGCCGTTTCCAGTTTGGGTGCCGGCTTCGAGGCCAAGCCGGAGAGCAACTTCTTGATCTCGGCAATGGCACGACCCGGATTCAAGCCCTTGGGACAGGTGCGCGTGCAATTCATGATGGTGTGGCATCGATACACGCTGAACGGATCCTTTAGCTTGCTCAAACGCTCCTCGGTCAGCTCGTCACGCGAATCGATGATCCAGCGATAAGCCTGCATCAGCACAGCAGGACCCAAATACTTCTCCGCATTCCACCAGTAAGATGGACACGATGTCGAGCAGCAGGCGCACAGAATGCACTCGTAGAGACCATCCAGCTTGGAGCGATCCTCGACAGACTGCAGATACTGGGCCTTGCCCTTCGTCTCGCCAGCTTCGTTTCTATGCAAACACATCAATTTTAATCAAATGCGCGTAAAATAATATTAGACTAGGAAATAAATAAATTCAATAAAAATAGATAATTCTTCTGCATTAATTCAGAGATGGCTACAAAGATTTGCAATCATTAAGGCTATACAAAAGGCTATTAATATATTTGTTAATCTATTTACAATATTGATTTTTAACGAAAGTAAATTTTTCAAATCAACGAATTTGTCTTTATAAAAATTATTGTTTTTCTCTGCTTAATTCCAATAAAGAATATTCTAAAAATTCGAAATGTCTTTTCAGAAAAAAAGAATCATATTTAATTAGTCGAACATATTAAGAAATTTGTTTCTAGAAACCCGAAATGTTTGCCGCTATCAATTCTCCTAATTTATCGTTTTTTTATGAATGTTTGTCTTACAGCTTATCTTATCAGTTCTTATCAAGGATACGCCAAAATAGCTTGGCACAGGGTATTAACTAGTTGGTCATCTACGCAGTACTCACTTGCGCTGTAGCCATGGCTGGATATTCTTGTACTGCTCGTAGAAGTTGTTCATGTCAGGGACCAGATCACGCACCACATACATATGGGGCAGGGGATAAACCTTCAAGGGCTTGGAGCTGGTCGCATCGATCTTGCTGATGCACGCCAGGGTGTTGGTGCCGCCAATGTTCATGGCACACGAGCCGCAGATGCCCTCGCGGCACGAGCGCCTAAACGTCAGCGTCGGATCCACCTCGTTCTTGATCTTGATGAGGGCATCCAGCACCATTGGACCGCATTCGCGCATGTTGACCTCATAGGTCTGCATGTAGGGCTTCTCGCCGACATTGTCTGGATTCCACCGGTAGATCTCGAACTTCTTAATTTGTGGCTCCTGTGATTCCTTTGGCTGCGCCTGCTGCTCTAACTGGCTGCTGTTGCTAATCGCACGCAACTGGCAACAAAAAAAAACAGTATAATTACAGAAATTATTTCAGTTGTTTGTTCGCTTTTTGTTTTTTAGTCACGACAGCGCTCAATGCGAAAATGTTTACATAATCGCCGCCAATTGCGATCATTTTAGTTTCTGATTTTATCACGATTTTAGTAGGATAAATGATGTTTTCGTTTGTTCTTATATAATAATATAATATAATAATCTCCTCACCTGATGACGTGCCGCTAAGGAGCTGGCGCGGCTCAGGATTTGTCTTGCTTCGTTAACCAACATTTTCAGCGGTACTTTTTTGGGGTGAAATTGAAACGGCACTGCGCTTGCAATTGTTAATTATTGACACAAACAATACTTTGTTTTCGCTGTGGAAAACCTCAAGTTGCAATCTGGAAATGGCTCGCCCGATAACCGTGCAGTAGCGTTGCCAGATAACATTTATTGATTGCAAGTTGCAATAATCATTAAAAAATAAATAATTTAAGGCAGAACATCATTTTTCGATTAATGCGCTTTAACTATTATTTTTTTAATTAATTAGAAGGTATAGTTTTATTTGGCGAGCAATAGAATTGTAAGTAGTTATATTGATTTGGCAACTCTGCGGCGATAGTATCGAAAGAACAGCCTATCGATAGCATAGCTGAGTGTTACCATCTGTTGCGGTCTTATCTCAACTAAATTGATTATAAATTTTGAATTCATAGAAAGCTGCTGCTTTATTTTTGTAAACTAATATAATTTAACTAAATGCAAGTGAGACTGCTTATAAATTTAAGTTCTTTAATTCTTCATTAACGTAGATTTGTAAATAAACACATTTGGCTCGCCTAATGTATTAATAAATATGAAAATCGCCAAAATCCTTAGATTTGACTAACTGATTCAACGGCTCCTTGGTGGGTTTGGTGAGTCACTGGTTTTTCGACATTTGCTGGGAGAACTGAGGCTTCCGCTCCAGGTATTGCTTCAGGCAGGTTCAAATCACGCTGTTGCATTGCCGGATAAGGCTGCATGCTATTGCCACACATGAAAAATTGAAATAAAAATATATTTAATAATATTTCAGTAAATTTATTAAATTGCAATTGAACCTACCCTGGCATTGCCGCTTGCGTTCCCGACATTTGCATGGGCAACTGCACTTGAACATGGCTATAAAAAATAATGTGAATATTAAATATTTAAATTATAACATGTAGTCAAATGTATACATATTTATATTTATATATATATGTATATAATAAATATTCGAGCAAACCTGTAGCTTTGGCCTGGATATACATAATTTACTGGTTGCACACTATGCTGATAAGCTGGAGGTGGGTACCGGTGAGAGGGGTAGCTACCTGGTGCTGTGGAGCAATCAGTGAAATGCAATTAAGAAACACCGCAGAGACGATTGCCATCTATTAAAATCTGTTTGGAGAATTATTTTCACTTACCGCACTCGCTGATCACGTAGCCAACATTTTGCTGTGCTTGTCGTTTACGTCGAATTGCTACAATTGCTGTAGTGGTGACGAATATCGAGAATGCGATTAGGAATCCGATTAAAAATGCTTCCATTTCGGGAACTTAGCGCAATAGATCCAAGCAAATGCCCAACTTGAGTAAACAAAACTAACTAAATGTTAGCTCGCAAATCGCATTAAGTTATTCCCCATTCAAGTCTTATCAATAACAATAACCAGTTTTGATAATGATAAGCAATATCTGTTGGCTTTCAACGTCAAGTTGTAAATATAACAATAAGCCACATTTGACTGGGAGTTTATCATAAATACAGTATTGAGAAATTGAATACATATATATAATATAGCTTTAATCTATATCAACCTTATATTATATTCTAAGTTTGTAACCCTTTGAAGGAGATGTCGCTGATCCTATAAGATATATTTAATATTGATCGGAATTACTTTGGGGAGTCGATATACCCTTGTCGAACTAGTTTCTCATTGTAAGAGCTATCTTAATAAAACTTGTTCTTTCCCTTAAATCGTTTCACATTATTTAAAACATTATTTAAGTGCAAGAAAAAAATACTATTTGAAATTCATCCAACTTCTTAATTTCAATAGTGTTTTTAATTAAATTCTATTGTTATTATTTTAATAGTATTTTAAGAATTTAAATGTACAAACATTTCAGATCGTGCCTTAATAATTTAATTTAATACTTTTTACACTTTTAGGGCGATTTGAATTCAAGTCCTAAGACAAGAAATTTGAATCGCTTTTTTCACAATTTAAGAAGCATTTTATATATAAATGTTAGGGCTTAGCCTTTGTAAATTTTATATACTTGTTAGAAATATTTTGATTTTGATATTGACTAGTAAAAATTTCTGAAAAATAGAAAAACCTTATTTAATTTTAGGATTTTTTATATATCTAATTATTTTTCATTGAATTATTTTTAAAAACGATTTCAAAATATATAAAAATACTTTTTAAACATTGTTAGATGCTTGGTTCTTAGAATTTAAAACATTTCTGTAACAAAGGAAAAAGCCATTTTAATTTACACATATTTTTTTTGGGTAGTTTTTCGAATTTTTGGGCTGAAAATGAGAAAGCAATCAGCCCTAATAGAAATAGCTTAGGGCACAACAAGTTGTAAAACTCCAAGTTTTAATTGAGGGTGCACTGATAAAAGGCAACACTTGCATCTACATTGTTGTAGGGAAAAAGAAGGAGAGAGAGAAAGAGAGACAGTGTGCGAGAGAGAGGGAGTCACTAAAAGAATCAGCGACATTTTAATGGCACTTGCCAAGTGCTGGCAAACTATAATGGAAAACTTTTGAACTGGTATTATTTGCCAAGTCAAGTCAAGAACAACGCAAGTTTGTCAAATGGTTATCGACCTTTTGTTGACTCTAGTATGATGTTTACATGAACAGTATATATATATATACATACCTAAACATACGTATGTATAGGGAAAATGAGGGCACAACTTTGAGCCTCATTCTCACCTAGGCAATGTTCAAGCTAAAGGCAAAAAAAAACGCGCACTTGAAAAGTTGAAAAGTTCGAGGTAACCAAACCAAAGAAAAAAATCTCAAGATGTACAATGAGAAAGAAAACAGAGCAGCGAGCACCAAAGTTGTGGGTGGAAACAATAACAACAGCAACAACAACAACGGCTATTGTGGATAAATAAACACACCTCTCGCCCACCACACACACCCACATAAAAATAATAATAAAAATCAGAAAAGAAACCCTACTCCGGCATCGCACTCAAGGCAAATGTACACAAGTCTAAACAATGCGAAAACTTAAATAAAATGTTCGGCCAGGTAAACCGGACTCCTGCCACCCTGCCCACCCTGCCCACCCTGCCCAGATTCTTCAGATCCCAAAGCACACTTAGAAAACGGCAACAAAACGCTATAAGAACTGGGCTAACAAAAGGATAAAACGTTTGCCAAAACGGGACGTGGGCTGAGCTGCTCGTTGTGTAAATTGTTTTGATTGAAATTCGAGTGTTGTTAGTGCATGCAAATGACGTCAATGATGAGCGCAGCTAATTAGTTGAGCTGGCCAAGCAGTCTTTAAAATTAACGGCTCAAATGGAAGCCCTTGTTTTGGCGCCAGAAACTGATGTCCTGGAAATCACTTGAGCTGGCCCAAAAATCCACCCACGTCAAAAAAGAATTATTCTCATAGGCACACCGTAGATTATATACCCTTACAGACAAATCCATTTTGCTTATTTTAATTTTGTAAGCTTTAAGCTAATTTTATATATAGTTTAAATTATTAATTCTTTTCAACAAATTATCGTTTAATATATTTAATACTTAAAATTATAACCTTTAAAAATATTTTTAATTTGATATATATTTAAGGTATGGTTCTTAACTGAATACTTATTAAATATTAAGTTACTAATAATTATTAATAAGCTAATTTGACACAATTACTTACAATCTCTGTGGAAACATTGCAACTTTTCGAACGTTTAATGATAAATATTTTATAATTAATATTATAATAAATTAATTTTCATGGTTAGATGATTTGCTAATTTAGTCTCTAAGATGGAGACTTTTTAGTCCTTATGGAAATGTATAAAAAAATTCAAATTAAATAAAAATAATATTATTTCTTTTCAAATATAATTAAACTATTTCGGAGTATCGAATTGACTGGAGAAAGCCCATAGAAAAATCATAGTCTGCGCTTAAACGAGATTGGAGTTTTTTACAATGCATTACAAACGATATAAAAATACCCGCAAAAAGGGCCTTCACAAAATATTGGCAAAATCAATACAGACTGCTGAAAGAGAGCCAAATGAATGGGCTTCGATAGATGCTTAGATTTTGCCAAATTGAGCGAACCACTTGATAAATGTTTGTGGTGCTTCAAATATAATTTTATACTAACGTCTGCCACATTGAGTTTATATCCGTTTTTGGTCCTTTTGCTTTCACTTCCTCACTCTAAGAAAAAACGTACACTTCAAATTATAGCTAAGCTAGTTCCGAAAGTGACAAAATATTACATATCTAATCAATTAAATCATCTTTTTAATATCGTTAACAATTAAATTTAAACTAAATTTTAGACTCTATACTAGGATAGCAATATTTCTATCTTCCCTTTTTATTTTTAACTGAATTATAATTAAATCTGTTCAATTACAAGTATTAAAAATTAAATAAAATAAACAATAAAAAATCTATATGGAAAGCATAAAACAAACCAAATATTTTATTAATAAACAAAATACAATAATGTGATCTGTATGTCAAAATAACATTTTACTAATGTGTATCTTTTTATTAAAATAATAACATTTTTACATTTACAGAAATTTATAATTAACAAAGTTTTAGGAAATAATACATTGAAATTAATAATTTTAATTCCTTGATTCGATTTAGAAAATCACTGTGAAATTTCACGTTTTTTTTTATTTTTATTTTAAGTTTAAGTCTATCATTTTTCTGAGTGTAACTGAGTAACAGCTGTTGCATGTGTTATGACGCACGCACACACCCATTTAAATATAAATATCCATGTATAGTATATATAATATATGGATGTAACAGCTTGACAAACTTTTTGTCTATCAATGGAGAGACAAACGTCACAAAAATACCATTGGATTTCTCACAATAACTATTTGCCAGACAATATTGTCAAAGTTGTTGATGTACTATATAAAAATGACACTCATAAGGCGTCATTTCCCTGGAGTGTCATAAAAAGCAATACACTAATACAGATATAGATATACGAGTATATATATATATATATATATACCCACACACACACACACACACACACACATACTAGACAGTCAGATAGAGCTGTGTAATTCAATAGGCTGCTTCTCTTATCTAAATGAATTATTTATGCCCGCTTAGTGTCTGTGGGTCAATTTTGTAAACATCGATTTCTGCTCGTTGTGCTTTGTGACATTTAATATGTCATTAAAAGTGCAGACGTCAAACACCCACATAACATATCATGCAGCATGCTCGTTTAGTGCTTGTCAATTGCCACAAATTGGCTACAATTTGTGTGGCCCTTCAATTATTACGCATACGACGCGTGCAACTGACGACAGCCTGTTAGCCGATTTGTGCTTTGTGCATTTGTTAGTGCGTGCTTAACTGGCAGTTAAATTGATAAAGTGTCATTAGAACTAACTGAAAATGATACTTGTCTCTTACATAGCTACTAATCTGTGAGGAAATTAGTAGTTGCAAACATAAACATTAAGTGAAAACAATCAAGCTTTAAGCTGAATAAATATGAATATATTATTTAAAGTCAAACAATTTAAAAACAGGTTGAACAAAATTAAGATTTACAGTTTCATTTACAATTCAAATTAATATTACACACAAGAAAGTGAGTTAAAATTTATTTGAAAATTTATTGGATAGGACAGGAAAAAATCAGACCAAAAATATTAAAGAGTGAATTGGAATAATTTCATTCACAAAAATATACGACCAGAAGCTTTAAATCGAGTTTTATATTATAGAAATAGTCGACTCAAAAATTAATTACATGATTAAGTCTCATGTTGCAGCATTGCTGCAACTTCGTCTAAAAGAAAAATGATTCGATGCAACGGAATCGATTTCGCCATTTAGTAATAAAATAAGATTACAAAGATTGCAACTGGCAATAAACGTTGAATAGGAGCGTCGGTAAGTAAGGATGATTCTATCGGTTTGTATAGGTAATACAAGAGAACAAAAAGAATGTCTTAGATGAATTGGATATTTGGGATACCATTATGTTTTTATTATTCATTAAAAACTGAAATATTTGCCACTATTCAACGTGAGTCTTTGTGTGAGAAACATTTATTTATGCACATTTCTTAAACATCTGCAAAACTGGTTCCAAATGCAGAATGTTTAAACTATTACAAACATTTTAAAATGTACATTTTTAACGATTGCTTCAGTTTCAAATATGTGGCAGTTTTTAAGTAACATCCATTAGCTGTTCCAGATTATCTGCGAGATTGGTTAAATTTAGGCAATATTAATCTACGCGATTTAATTTATTCAATATTGCAAAAAAAAAGGCAATGAAAACGTTGCAATTATTTGTTTCTACTTAATATAAAAAAAAACCAATTGTATAATTCTGACCTTTGTTAATATGCGCTCGGTTTTCGTACACATTTTAATTTAAGAATTATTTGTTTAATGTCCTACATTTTCATCTTCGTCTACATTAAATGTATTTATTTACAAAAACTAAATAAATTTAATTATACTGCAAAAAAACTTAAAAAATCACAAAAGCAATTACACTACATAACCTTTTGATATTATTATTATTATTGTAATGGTCATTCAGCTTAAAAAAAATTATTTTATATTCTATTTAATTGAACTGAAATTGGAGAAATTTGCGATTAACAATAAGCTATTTGTATGAAGCCACGCAAGAACCCAAATTCAATTATTTAAACAATATTGAAATATTATACAAAGATCTTTACTGCTGCTGCCAAAACAGTTTCTTACTTCTCTTAATTCAGGATCAGATTTTTATAAAATGTACAAAACAAAATTCTATATTTCAGGCTGTATTTGTTCTCATAAATAGCACACATTTCTGAAACATAGAAAGTATGATCCCAAAAATAAAGGTCATGCATTTCTACATAAATATATAAAAAAAAAAATGTTTCTTAATTATAGAAAAATAAATATGTATATATAAATATAATTTACAATATAATATTAATATAATATATAACATAATATAAAGATAATATATAATATAATATAAAAAATATAAGGAAACTTTTTTTTTCGTATATTTATAACAACAAAAGGAAAATTCTGACTTACAGCGCCATTTTATTTTTATGATGGTTATTTTTCTGAGTGTATATAGTCTCAGTAAAAGCTTGCACTTTCTATAGTTTCACTTTAAGCAGTTTTCGCTTGAGTTAGCATCAACTATTTTTGCCGCATAGGAATGAGAGAATGTGGCATGCGGCATTTGCAGCTTGAAAAGTCTGAACTTATTTATATTGCGACAGGTGTCCATCTCGTAAATGTCCATCAAGGTCGGTGAGTGTAAAATCTTGTTGTAATTCCGGGAAGACAATTTAATGTTCGCTGTTTGTTTGATGTACATTTTCATTTCGCACTTTCGGGTGCATCAAATTTTATGTGGCGCAACCGAAACGAAGCCAAACCGAATGAAAAACTTAAACAGCTCGCAGAGCAACAGTTTAAAGCCGTCGCAAGAAAAAAAAATATACAAACAAAAAATTGTTGGCATAAAAAATGCTTGTGAAATTTTACACCTGTTTGTTAAGAATGTGTGTGTGTGTGTGTGTGCGGGGCTGTGTGTGTGTGTGTGTGTGGAGGGGGCTGTGTGGGCGTGCTTGCGTGCTTTTCATCTGTTGTTATGATATCAAAATACTGAGACAGATACTGTGACAGCGTTTTATGGACTAGGTGCCTGTGGAATCGCTGAGCTTGTTTTTAATTTCAATCAACTTACGTGTGACAAGCTGCGTCTTTGTGTGTACGCGTGTGTGTGTGTGTGTGTGTGTGTGTGGGTATATGCATGTGCAATTCAAGGATATCTTATTTTTTATTCATAACAGCTGAGAAACTATTTCTCAAGCTGATGGCGGCAACTTGTCGTCGCATGGAGCGACAATGACAACGGCAACGACAACGACAACAATGGCTTACAACACAAAGTTGTCAGTTAGCAGCACACAAACAAGTTATCAAAAGCGTATCAGGAGGCCCAAAGGTATCATTGGTGTTGTTGCTAAAAACAGAGTACGGGAATATGGGGTGCCACAGTGAGCCAGTCACGCAACCAGAGCTCAGATAGCATCACGTACCCAACTCAATACGAGACATTGACTGGCCACAGTCCGGACACGAACGGCATAAATGAATCTATCTGTGCGTCCAACCCCAAAAAGCAATCCCAACCCCAACCCCAACGAAATGGTGTCAACTTTAATATTGTCAGCATAGATGGCCTTAGAACGGCAACTGAAGGTGCTTAGATATCCTTGGAATCTGCTTAGATATCCTTGGAATCTGCTTAGATATCCTTGGAATCTGCATAATTTCTGACATTTTAGGAGTTTCGATTGCGGCCTGAATTTGTCGCATACCTTTTCCTCAACTGCCAGCAAATGACTCTTTTGAATGGTTTCAAGTCTTTGACTTAACTTGGCTTAAGATTAATTCAAGTTGCGCCTTTAAAAGCAGTTTACAGCACAATTTACCTAACAAGTTTCGTGATTAAACTTTGAAATTGTGAACTCCATAATTTTCATATGGCTTTATGAATGTAAAGTCTGCAGTACTCAAAACCATAAAATGCTTAAATTAAAGTTGAGGTTCGTACAAAGAAAAGATTTTATTATTAAATTTAATCTGAGTAATAAGTTTGGAATTTAAGCTGCTTTCTAATACATGTTTTAAAGAGAGACTTGCCTGGAAATTAGAATGTTCAGCAGAGAAAGTTTAAAAAAATAAGATATATTATTTTATGTTTTACCTTTTGTTAGTAAAATTAAAGTGGAGACTGCAAAATGACGAACATTTCAAAAGTCTCATCAAGGTATAAAAAAGCATTAAAACTTCTAAAAGCTGTTAGGGCTGATTAAAAGATGGGATTAGCTACTTTTAAATGTGAATAATTTCCGGAATAATTTTTCTTTTAACTCGTTAACTTTAAATTTAAAAATTAAAATTAAAAATTTTTGGCATTTTTAAAAAAAGAGAAGTTAAGTTGCGGCATTCAATTAAATGCATTCCATTTAAATGAAACATATTTTCATTTATGCAAATGGTTTGGCAATGCAACATTTATTTAAATGTTAAATGTTCAACATTTTTATTATATTTAAAATTGATTGCGATATCAAATAATACAAATGGAATTTAAAAGGTTTTTTTATTGAAATCAATTTCTTGCGAAGCTTCCCAGCTGCGAGCAACTTTTTCTACCAACTTTATTTTGACGAAAAATATTAAATGCATTATTAATAAAAATTAATGAATTTAAGTCCTTTGATCATGTTTTGCACTTTATTTACATATATATTATATATGTGCAGTTTGGTGCGAAAAAAGCTTTTGCAGCTAATGAAATTTGGCAGAGTGTCCACTTTATGGGGTCGGCTATAAAAATGATTTAGTAAGAGTAGATAAAAAAAAATTGATGGTAGAATTTAAATATGAGTTTTTGGTAGTTAATTTTTATAAAAATTGTGTTTCTTAATTTAAATGCACAACAAATCATTACTAATAATTTAGAGTCCTTTTTGGAATGCCAGAAATTATCTGAGTGGGCATTATAACATCCACATTCATATTTATTATTTAAAAGAAAAGGCTGACTAATTGTTACAAGGCGAATTACACGATAAATAATTTGAGTCAAGTCCATTTTAAGATTTTAATAGAAAAACTGTGGATGGTTTGAGATTTGTTAAGAATGTCAGTAAACTTTGGCGTAGCAGGAAGAGGGGCAACGTAACGAGGCATTGTTTAAAATATATTTTATACTAAAAATATACAATAAAAATTCTTTACACAAAATTAAAGCCCCAAAATCATAGCTACGTCATATAGAAATCCAAATCCAAATATTAAGTTTTTTAAAGATTTCCAAAAGCATCAATTTTAATGCAAGCAAACAGCGAAAAATATACTTTACCAAATGTTCTTTATTATCGGCAATTACAGCTTATTCCAAATAATTTTGTATTTTTTAAGTTCAATGTAATAAAAAATTGAATTAAGTAATTAAGTGTTTTATGCGCTGCACTATCAAGGGAAAAACCTTTTTAAAAAAAAATCTCTTAACTTTTTTGGCTTCTCAATCATTTTTTCTGCACATAAAATGAGCAAAAAAAAAACTGTTTTATTGCTGCCCTACCAAAAATTAAATGAACAAATTAAAGTCAAGTTTATCAGGAAAACTTTTCTATTAACAATTTTAAAATTGTTTTTAAATAATCATCATCTTAATTATTTAAATATTTTAAACAACAAGCATATGTGTAGAAAAAGCTATTTATCTTGGAAATATTATTTACAGAATAATAAAAGAAACACTTTCATTTGTTTGAAGTTTATGTAAATAATAATATTTTGAAACTAGGTTTATGCTGCTTGCCACACTTGCCGCTGCTCAGTAAATTATTCAAATTAATTTACATATTTTAGCTAGAATGTTTTCATGAAATCCTCATAAATAAATGATGATGATGATAAGTAGGTCAAGAAGACAACCGCCAGCCAAAATGTCTACTGAACTTATGCAAATATGAGCCAACACTAACCTTGAGCGTTCCGGGATGAATTTAGGTGTGGTGCAATGGGTTCATATATAGGGCAAGGAGTAAGGACAAGCCTTGGACAAATATTTACACATTAAACAGACGTTGACGGCTTTGATTAAATGGCCAAACAAAACCAAACTTACCAAATGAGTGAAATCTGGGCTACACTGGAAATAAATGCGAGGGTCGAATAAACAGTAAACGCACCTTGTATTAACAAAGATTAACTAAAAAATAATAATATTTTCAAAATAATAAACCAAATGGGTTCTAGCCTAACCACAGAGCGCAAATAAAATTGTTACTGGAATATATAAAATATATAAAGTAATTCAAACTTTTATGGCAAGTAAATCCTTGGGAAAAGCAACCAATTTTTAACGGTCAGTAAAAAATAAAAAAAAAGAATGAGAAAATAAATTAAGATGAGATGAGCAAACAGCTGAACCTGCAGAGTAAGTTAAGTTTGCCAGAGTATAATTTTTAAAATTTAATATTATATATATAGTTTTAGGGATTAAACTAATCTTTAGAAAAATGGCTCTTGGTTAGCCAGCCCTCGAATAAATATTTACTTATGTGACGTGGCAGAGCGGGCTAATCAAACAGTTAGCAAGAAAACAGTTAGGCAAAGCCAACACAAGTCGCCCACACAATGCGCTATGCAAACAGTCAGAAAGCGGCAAGCAAAATCACAGATTTGTCCCAGTTCCCCTCGCAAAAGGCGTTTGTTTTATGGAGGACCCTAATGCGATTTTCATGCGAATGCGATAAGCGTGGCATAAACGCAATAAGCTGCAAATAACAAGAAGCAAGACAAGAAATCTAAACATTAAATATTCGCACATACAGACGCACACACACACACACACACCGACGCACACACACACAGACGCACTCAGACACCTGGCCAAAGTGGCTATAAAAGTTGGGCACGCAGAAAAGTATGCTACGATTTTGGCTCGACGTTTTAACGGCCGAAACGCTTCCGTTGTGCCAGATACGTTTCCAGTTAAGGCACTAACTGAGATGGCAAAGAGTGTTAAAGAATGATAAAGGGGGTGGTGTCAGCGGACTCGTTTATTAAAGCGTTGAATTAAGTTTCTGTTTAAGTTGTTGTTGCAATGCAAATATAGTCAAGTTGTTGAAGCGATGCGATGAACCATTTAGCCGTGACCCCAAATGAAGTGAGAAATATAAATGGATATACATAAACTAGCTGTATTTATATATATATATATATATATATATATATGCATATACTTTAGCTGATGGCAATACGGCTGAAATTGCTTCTTGGCGTAAAGACAGCTGGGCATCTGGGCCAACAACCAACAAGCCAAATCAAAAGTGGGCAGTTTGGGCGTCAAAGGTAAACCGATTGTAAATTGCTTTGTTTTTTTTTTATTTTTTTTTTATTTTTGTTTGTTTTGTTTGTTTTGGCCAATGCCAATAGCTGATAATCAGGCAGCGTTCAATGCACCCGCTGCGAAATGTTTGGTTTATATTATTCATGCAGAGTCGAAGAACCCATTAAGAACCATTTCGAACGATATTGAACCTGCCAGCAGATTTTTTGGCCAGCAGATTTTTTTGGCTGCCAAATTAGATTGAACAAACATGCGGCGTTTACGCAGTTTATTTGTGGCAGATAAGGGACGGAGACACTGCTTTCCATTTGGCGGCGCACATTTATTCGCTTTTTATGCGTAACTCAAATTAAATTTATAAATTACGTAATTTATGCACAGATGTGTTTAAATTTAACACAGGTTATTGCTCTGACTTTGGTTTTGGGCTAACACAACATTTCGAAAGAAATTAATAGTAAAATTCACATATAAATAATGCTGATTTTAAATATTTATAATATATATTTATATATATTTTTTTTGTGGTCAACATTTTCCGTCATAGCCTTTTAAATAACAACTCAAAAGTAAATAAGCCCAATTTAATAAGCCAAAAGTTGAAACAGTGCTAAATGTGGCTTAGTAAAATGTGGCTTAAAATTAACTCTTGGCCAGCGATGACAACAACAACAAACAAACAAAATTTGTTGCAAGTTGTCAGCGATGTTGCCTTTGGTTGCCAGCTGTTTTTCAGTCATGCTCATAATTGCGCATATTATTTGGTAATCAGCTTAAGCTGGCAAAGAGTGAAAGTTAGAAAGAAAATTTGGATTGCTTCAATAATTAACGCACTCAAAATCAGGCAACGGCAGAAGGAAAAGATGTATTCAGGCAGACAGAGAACATGGCACAAAGAAAATGTTAGCCAAGCGGGCCATGAAATTCACAAGAACATTAGCCACTCACACACACAGTGCACACACACACTGCACGCACACTCACACAGAAATACCCACAAGGGGAGAAAGAGGAAGACTTCTTGGCCAAATGGCAAATGTTGTCAGCTGCATGCTGCATAGAAATACGTTGCGACGCTTGTCGCTTTCAGTTTGTGGCAAGTAAAGAATTGCAGGAATGGGTTTCCTTGAACGGAGGGGGGAGGGAGGGTCATTGTGTTGCCCTGGCGACACTTGACACGTTGACAGCGCCAATGTTGCTACTAAAAAACTAATTTCTCGCTCTGTTGCGCATAATTTTATGCAATTGTTTTAGATTGAATTGCGCAGACTGTAAACTATGCAAATGGTCAGATGACCACTTTGAGTGCCATTGCAAAATATAAGTTTCGCACTTGTTGTTTTTTTAATTGAATTTGTCTATTTGAAATGCAGCCAGCTCTTTGAGGAGGCATCACTGTACTCTGTTCGGCCTGCAATGTTTGCATATAAATATCACAATTTATTACACAATTTCTTTTTTGGCATTTTCATTTCAATTAACTTGTACAAATATTGCAGATTCTGCACATGCGTCAACTTCACCACATGTCTGAAACTGAAGGATAAATACTTATGTGTTAATTAATTATTATAATTAATTAACGTCGTGATGCTATTAAGAGCAGAATTGCTTTATGGTGCTTAAGTATACGTTTTTTATATATATAAATATTCAAAATAGTGCAAGTAATTAAAATAATTATAATAATAATCATAATAACAATAATGAGAATAATATTGATACTTACAATTTAAAAGAATAAATAACAGTAAATAAATCTGTGGGTAGTCAAATGTTTAATTTTTTGGGAAAATCAAAAAAAAAAAAAACCAATCAATACAGATACTAAGAGAATTTGGTCAAATTTTCAGAAGGTAAATAACTATATAGGAACATGAATAAAACAAAAAAAATATATAGAACATAAGCCATAAAAAAAAAAAAACAAAACTCTGCACAAACAATAGGCTAAAAGCTGTGAATAATCTGTAGTACAGAAAGATAACATGCCACAAATGGATTCCGCTAAAAAACCCCCCGGGCTCTTGCTTACTGATGAAAAAATTCGCATGCTTCAAGTTGAGAGGGAAAGTTGAGAAAGCTATTTGGAATTTAATACGAAGTTGAACTTAAAACACACTTTCGAACTTTGCAGCAATCCAGCAGACATTTTACACAAAATAATCAATTCGAAAACTTGATAGAATAGAATACTTTAATTGTTGATATGTGCATATGAAATATGCGGAATTTAATATGCAATCGATTTTCCGGAACAACTGAGGATAATTTGCCGGAATCATTTTTGGCAAGCACTCAAGTATTTTGGCAAATATTTGCCACTTTCAACGTCAGTTTAATACCAACAATAACTCAATTTATGATATGTTGGGATACCAAATTGTTTTGGCCAATATAATTTGAGCCTTTAGGCCAAGCACATATACATATGCAAATATTGCGAACAATTGTTTGTGGAGCAGCTACAATTGAAATTTGAGCCTAACAATTAAAATTAAATGGATTTTGTATTGCTGAGTTTTGTGGTAAAATTACTTACAATTAAATTAACAATTATAGCAACTGAACTAATAAATAGTAAATAATAGTAAATAAAAGTAAATATTATATTTAAAGTCGCTAAAGCCCTGAATTTTATTTTAGTGTTTAAGTAATTATATAAATTTCCTTTTTCATATTACTTTCATTTTTAATACAAATAAAAAACAATAAAATCTGTGCTCATTTTATTTAAATTTATTTTTGTTAAAAATTAGCTAAGTGCCAACAAAAAAATTTACGACAAGTTTTGCACAGCGCAGAAAAGAATGCTTTGAAAAAATCTGAGCAATATTTATGTGGTTTGATATTGTTGTAGTTGCTAAGTGTGTGTAATTAGCATATTTGTGTTGCAATTGTAGATTATCAGCAACGCTTATGGACTAATCAAATTACATGGCCATAATTCGCTTACTCGGAGAGATATTCGGGCTCAGTTTAAGAGGCAATTTGCGTTGAACGTTGATTGAATAAGCGTTAATGCAACTAGAATTGAGTAAAGCATTCCGTTCAACTCACACACACACTGGCATTCTGTCACATACACACACACACACACATACATACACACACACACACATACACACAAACAGAATGACATCAACTGGCAATCAGGCTATGAACACGTGCGCAGCTCAACTGACTCATCAAGTTACTACACTCGAAAAAAAGATCAAACTTATTAATAATAGTATATTTCTAAGAAAAACCAAGCTGCATCATTTCTCACCTCTTGTGTAGATTTTTGTATGATTTTTAAAATTGCGCTAAATTATTAATTTGCTTATACAGAATTCTTACATTGTTTTTTGTTACTTTTTTTTATCATATTTAGTTAAGGAATTTTTAAGGAATTCGCAACATATTTGTTAGTTTATAAACACAAATAATTTAAGTATAGACTAAGAATATCATATTCATTGAATTTTAGAAATTTTTATTTTGGTTAAGTGCTTAGTTTCTTATTACATTTTTTTTTCTAATTTTCCAGTATATATATTCATATGTGAATGCGACATATCTTTTTGAGTGTATTTACTTGACGAAGCTAAGCAGGATTGCTGCTACCTGGACACGTGCACAGCTGCAGCACAGCTCAACTGCCAACACGACAACAATGTCATGCGATCAATGTGCAACAGCAACATATATAATAAAAAAAATGAAGAAGGGGCAACAACAACAAGTTAAGCAGCTAAAGTCGTTTGCCGTGCTAATGGCCAGGAAATGCCATTAGCACAGTTTTCCCGATAAGAAAATGCATTAACGTGACTTGGATGTTGGCCTAGACAGTTTGGCAGTTGGCAAACATTGCGGTCTTATGATATACTCAAGTAAATTAAAGGTATATTTATCATAATTAACAGGAGTCCGCCAGACAGGCAGGCCATCATCCCATCATCATCATGATGATGCCAGGCTGCATACAACAATTCAACTGGCCAAAATTCATGGCCAATGTTTGAAATTCTTCTTTGCTTAAAGCTCCCCAAATGATAAAATGCTGAAACGCCAGGAAGGAGCCATTAAATACCAGAGAGCTACTACGGCAGCTCATAAAAAATGCTACTCTACTCTCACGCCCAGGGGAAGGACCACAAAAGCAGCCTACAAGTGTGAAATAAAAAAAAAAACAAAAATAGAAGAAACACCAAATGGAATATAAAAACAAGCAAATTATGCCCACAGCGCCAAATGATTCATACGGAAATGAAGGCACTCGTGAGTGCTGCAAATCTTGTGCACCAACCAAAATGTGGCAAGGAAAAAAAAGGGACGATGAAATCATTGTTTCTTTGCTCGCTGTTTCAATATTTCGGGCATGTGTCCAGTTTCAACTCATAATAACTGTTGTCCTTTAAGGACACACACACTTCTGTGTTGCTTTTATTCTTGTCCCTGTTCTTCTTCTTCTTGTTGTTGTTGTTGTTGTTGTTGTGCATATTTAAATTGACATTTTGATTGTTTCGCAGAGCGTTTCCATTTCGTGTGCAATTCACGCGAATGACAGCCTGAGAGGGAGCTGAAGTAGTAGTAGTAATAGTAGGGGGGATTGGGAGAGGCAAGCAACTGTTGAAGTGTTGCCCCAATACGTCGACTCACCAAATGAGCGCTCAACAAGTTTGTTGCACGGCAGCTTTAAGAGTACGCATCGAGGGAATTGAGAGCAAATAGCGCAGTCAGAAAGAAATAATGGAATGTTGCTGCAACATGTTGCCACAGTTACCTAAAATGCCTTTTGAATTGCATTGCAAAAATCAGTACTTAAAAATTAACTTTTTAGAGTTAAATCCAAAATCTGACATGTTTGTATATACTAAAAACTCAAACTTTGTAATGCTACTAAACCGGTAAAGCACTCGTAAAAATGATTGTTTGTTTATTAATTTAACATTCAAAATATAGAACACATATAATTAAATAGAGAGAAATAAAGAAAATAAATCTGTATCTTAATCAAATGCAAAATGCTATAAGCCAGCAAGTTTAAGCAATATTTTTAAAAACTATTTATTTACCAAAATGCTTAATATCATATCACAAAATTTAAAAGATTGAAATTTAAATATATAGAAAATATAAAAAAAATGTAAGATATATAATGTGTATTGATCTTGAAATGTGAAATAATAGGAAATAGTTTCAGATGGGCATTCTAGTAATGTGACTGTGGAGAAAGACAACAGTGGCAAGTGTTTTACAGTTATACAGAGACGTAACATTGAAGAAGAAGATTGTGATCAGTGGTAAAATCACGTTATGCAAATATTTGAAGTAATGACTAATAAAGGCTAAGCAAAAAATTTTATACTGACTCATATACAGTTGAACACTTAATTATATTTTGACTTATTTATTGCAATACATTTTGTGATACATTGTTGGATTACTTTACTTAAACCGGCCAACTTCTTTAAACACATTGTGGCTCAGAAGAATGAGTTGTTGACGGTTTATGTTAAGTTACAGTTGTAATATTGTCTGAACTTAATCATGTTCAATGCAATTGGTATTGCAGTGTTTTATTTACTTTAGCTCACTTTACAGATCGAAGAAACAATTCGCGAACGAAATTGTAACCATATTTAAATTGCGGAAACAATCCTTAGGCAGCCAGATATATTTAGTCGCTTTAAGTTGTGTAAACCAACTGCTGACCAACAATGTTGCCATGTATTGTTGGCAACATGCCAAACCGCATGATTAGCAACATGATGCTAGAGTTATTACAAGCACGTTTAAGCTTCCGTTTGGGCAGTTCGCCCATTTTCTTAGCACAGTTTTTGCCTGTATGTTGCTGTTGCTGTCTGCCGCCAAAATGTCGAGCTTTCTGGCGTCGTTGTATTTTGGCGTCTGATCGGCGCCTTCGGTTTCTGCAAATGAAAAATGGATTTCGTTCACTTAGCCCATCTCGTTCTATTAAGGGCTGTCTAACGGCAGGTATTTTCCCTTCATTCAAAAGCAACACCATAGAAATGATTTGTATATTTGATTTTTATTAAAAACTAGTAGAAAATAACATATTTTTCTTCTTTTTCTTATTATTTCGTTTTTTTGTTGTTTACCTTAAGTTAGTAAACTTCTTTTGAGATTTTCAAATTTCATTTTCTTTATTGTCTGCATGGTATTTAAACTATTAACATGAGTTTGAAACCACTGTGACAATTGCCGAACTTGTTGCTAAAAATGCGCCAAACTTCGAAGCAACACACATTCACCACGCACAATGAAACAAAAAGAAAAAGAAATGCCCACCGCAGCATTCAACACTGCAGTCATCGCGATGAGTAATTTTCACCACCCGAATACAACGGCAAACTCAACAACAACCCCAACCTCCGATACCCGGACAGAAGCCAGCTGTCAGCAGCTGAAAAACTCACCTGTTAGGCGCAGGATGCCTGGCCAGACGCTTCTTCGTGTTCGTATTCCCACCCCTCTTCTATGACCAGCCGAGGCAATGGTGAATTTAGCAAGCTTCTCTCGCACTATCGGCACCAAACAGTTGCGACGCGACTAAGGAACGTAACGGACGTGCTAACGCTTTCAAAAGTTCAACGAAAAGTTTCTCAAACAAAGTTCAAATATTTAAAAATATTCAAAAAGTTTAAATTTTTAAATAAAAAAAAGGAAATTAAAAAATGGATGTTCTTAAAAAAAATATACAAATAAAAATAAATTTATTTAAATAATAAATATAATATTTCAAAAAAGTGCAAAACGAGTGTTGAGTTTCCCCATTGCGATTTGCCAGGCAAAGTTCAGTTTGTCGTCATCGCTCGAACATATCGAACGTACGCAAAGAACGCGAATCGAATCGTGTTTATAAATAATATAAATAAATAATAATAGAACTCATTTAATCGGTAAACAAATGTAGATTATGCTCAGATAAAAGCTGTATATAAATTGCATACACCTTTAACTTAATCCATAAAAATATATATATATACATTTGCCATATATTAACGTTATATTATGCACGCACTAACCAGACTAAAACTTATGAACCACCTTATTAGCCACCATTAATATAGATAATCCCAATACGTAGAAGTATATTTGATAAATCCTCAAGTTCCTTAGACCGTAGTCCTTAATGTTGGACGAGGTGTATTTCCATTTGATAAACGATTTAAGTTTGCGACTTTGTTGCTTTTCACTCCTGACTATCTCACTCACTATATACTATATCTACCGGCTCTGGCCAATGGGCAATCGGAAATTAAACCGGATCGAGAATTTGCCACGTAAGTATTCTTAAGTTCTTGCATCCTTCTTAATCAATTGGACCCGATTCCCTGCCAGTTCAATTAGTCAGCAACTGTGTCTAAACTGTTCCACTTCAAAGTTCAATTACGGAAAGTTTTTTTGTGCTGAAAAAACTTTGCGGGATAAACATGAAGTGCAAGTTACATAAAACAGCTGTTGCCCTCACACTAATTGCATTTCGCATTGAAGCGAAGACCTCACCACACAAATCCTTCAGCAACATGTCAGAAATTGCTGTAGTTTTCGTTGTCGGTTTCCGTTTTCCGATATCTTATCAAACCGTGCACAGACCCAGGTCTGATAAGGCTCTTATCAAACTACTCCCACACAGCACCAGCACAGCTTGATAATAAGCTATCACGCTGCAATGCACACACAGTCACCACAATAGCAAACAAGAACAATATAAATATAAATATATATATATATATATATATATATATATAAATATATATGCTTATACATGAACATAATTCGCAACTTGTCATTTGATATATTCAACGGAAAAACAGAAATTTGAGAAGTTAACTTTCAACTTTCAACGAGATGGAACATTTTATTTGAGCACAATTGAGAACAGCTTAACACCCTGTCTGGAATGTCACATTATATTATATAATATATAATTTTAATATCAATTATCCCACTCACATACCCTACTTATTGCCTCATGATTTTTTATGTGTCATTTATATTTTTAATTTGATTTTTGGAACTTGGTTATAAATAATTAAATAAAAATGCTATAGAAGTGAAAATTTTAAAATGATTATTGCAGTTTTATTAGTCTTATAAGTCTTATATATAAGGTTTTTTCTCTTACTTTTTATCTCTCTTAACATCTCCCTTTCTCTCCATTTATTTCTAAAGATTTACTTTTCTTAAATTGTATTTTTTTCTAATAATTTTTTTTTTTGGGTTTCCCCACTCCTTGAAATAAATGTAGGACCATTTGCATTTAATTAAAAATGTATTATAATATTATATTTTATAAAATTTTATATTTTAAATATACATTATGTGTAACTTTATCTATTTTATTAATGATTTAAAAAACAAATATTTCTGCTTAAATATTTTCTTAAATTTGTCGACTGTTTTTAATCCATCTTAAATCAATAAATATGAATATGTTTTTATTCGGATTGCAAAAAACACAAGCATATACATACATATACATGTGTACATACGTGGATGTCAGTATACACATTCGTATACATCGGTGTGCTGCAGAATACACACACACATACACAATTATCATGCACATTAAATTTGTGACTTGTATTGGTATTGAAATATCGATTTGCATCGATAAAAGCTAAATAAAAAATAAATTAATTTGATATTCGGGTGGTATACAAGAACTTATTTTCTACATTTTAAGTCCGTAGTTATTATAAACAATAAAATCATTTTGTTTATGGAGATAGGCAGACACACATTTCGATATGGCTTTTGATACTGATCAACAATATATATATATATATATATATATATATATATATATGCTTTCCACTGACAGCTACATACTTTTTTTTAGTTGGTTTAGCGTTTTTAAAATGCCTAGAATATAAACGAAGTTTTGAGTGCTATTCGGATATTATGTTACACAATTGTTCAGCTGATGCTTCAAATGGCAATTAATTGTAACGCTTCCATGAACAGCTTGCAATATACATTTTTCAGCCAGAATACGTAAAAAACAATGTCATATTGTACTTTAGCGTAATTTTTGATAAATATAATTCTATACATTATTAGAGAATTACAAACATATTATCGCAATTCTCATTATTAGAGAATTGCAAACATATTATCGCAATTCTCTGAAAATGTATAGAATTAGGTTTGTATATATATAGATAAATAAATATATATATATATATATATATATATATATAAATTTAATTCTATAGAATTAATGTATAGAATTATGTTTATCAAAAATGACGCTGAAGTACAATTAGATATATATATATATGTCATGATATATATATATATATATATGTCAAGTATTTTTATATATATATATATATATATATATATATATATATATATATATCATATATATATAGATATGTAAATGTCATGAGCAACATTTGCTTTGTTTATGGCCAACATGCATTAAGCCCTCTAGGCAGCTGTCAGCAGTGAGCAACAAGGCCCATTAGCACACACTGCCACACACACACACACTCACACAAAGAGTCGCAGAAAACCCTTTTGTAGTCTTTAGAGAGTGAACAACAACAATAACAATGTGCATTAGTTTGGTTTTCATTTGTAGCAAAAATAAACATATATTGTAAGACAAACACAATTGTAGCTGCATCACATTGGTTTTAGCCCTTTAAATCGCTTTTTATTAGCTTGATTTGTATTGCGTAGAATTTAGAATTGTATTTTTGTGATTTCTGTTTTACCACAGTCTTAACGCCTAACTGTGTTTGTTAACGTCTTCATTTACAGCATCAACGCGGCGAGCTGACAGCGATTGGGAGCCATGTTTATGTGATGCTTTTCAGCCATGACATGAATAACAAAAATCAATTCAAATCACGTCAAATCAAATTTGCTTACGCTGTAAATTGCATCAATTTGTTTAAGTTTTTAACTATTTGAACAACAATTTTCGTGTCAAATCGCTTTTGCTTTGCATTAAATTATCAACAAAAATGTTCTACTTGTTGTCAAGTGTTTTTTTCAAAGGAATTATAAATTGAGAGTTTCTTTAAGTGCAAAACGTTTTACAATTTGCTTCTGAAAAGGCCGCAACTTTTGCCATCGTTTTTATTTTTACGTTCACCATTTAAGCCGAGCATTGAAATGCAATATTTGTTTGGCAACTACAACAGCTTTTTGGCGAAAAACAAACATTTCGTGTTCCCTAAATTTGTGTTAATCTAAGCAAAAAAAAAAGTTGTGGCGTGGTCTGGCATCAGTTTTATTTAAAGTTTTCAACTTAACGAAATTTGCATAACTAATGTGCTAATCACCAACATAAACGAAGTATACTTTAATGAAAAATTCAAAAATATTTATAAATTTATATTGATAATCGCGTAAATACAGTAAACATAATTAAAAATATCAAAACAAATATATCAAAATGGCGATGGAATGGATAACAGCTATGGACAAACGGTAAGTTAAAATAGAGTTATTAATTTAATTTTAATTAGGTTTATCATATGATTAAGGATGATGAAGGAGAACATAATTTATATATAATTATAATTATATTATTTAAATATTCATATGCACAGCTATAATCATTCTTTTGCTTCGTGCCACATTTTGATCACTAAGATCAGAGTATTCCGCAGTCGGGTACTCCCATTTGCAACGTTTTTTCTTATTTTGTGATACTTTTTATTTTTAAACTTTATGGTTATCATAAAGGCAGCATATTTTACAACCAATCAAAATGTAAACGGATTATCATAAAAAGTTGGTAAAAAATATTGGTGTTTTTTATGCTTTCGAATCGAAATCGAAATTAGAGCAAAATTTTGGCATGCCAACCAAAATATTAATAATTTATAGAACATTTTGTTCAATTTAATGCTTTCATTAACAGCAAGAAATATTTAATTGTTCACAAAGTTTTTTTTTTTATACTTTGTGAAGCATGAAAGCAATTTATCAAAAAGTTTGAAAAGTTTGTCTTAAGGTTCCAACGAAGCGTTAAATATGATTGTAAAATAAATTACGATTTGTTTGAAAGATAAAGAAACAAAGTAATAATTGACACTGGAGAGACATTCATTTAATTCAAATTTAAGCTTCACATGAACATTTAAATTTTCCTACAAATATTTTTCTTTCTCTCTAAAATGCATGTGTTACATTTGAAATATTTATATCACACTCGACACTCATCTGTAAAAAGGCAACATCTGTTTGCTTATTAATTCATTTCTCAACTCAGCAAACCCAAATTAAAATGTTTGACTCTGGCTGGCTAAGATTTAACCGATTTTTACCCAAGTAAAGTAACTCATACAATGGCATTTAAGACCCGATTCATGCCCAAAATGCAATTAGTTTAAAAGAGCTGCTGCTGGTCACCTTTGAAGTCGAACCCATCCCTGAGGCGAGAAGTGCTTTGGTCCTTTACAGTTGATTAGCGCACTGAAGCAGCGAAAATTGAGATCTGGAGCATAACTTGAATTGAAATTGGAGGGATTCGGTTTCCAAGGGTCGCTCAAGCGAACATTTTGCTCATTACGTGCTATTTGCAGTAGCCTTAAATACACTGGGCCATTTTTTGTTTGCATCAATTCAAAAATTCTTTTGAGCATAATTCGCAATTTCAACTAACTATTTTAATTATTATTATAATAATCAATATTATATAAAATTTTATTTTCTAGAAACTTTTTAGAAACTATTTTTTACTTTAAATATATACATTAGCATTAAAAACTTAATATAAGTCTTGGAAATAGAATAAAAATGCAAAGAAACGCATTTTATTTAAATTGTTAAATGGTTTTGGTGGCCAAAGTCAAATTTTGTGCAATTTGTATTTTATGTTGTGGTAATAATTGTTGAAATTTTTGTCGACTTATTTTCTAATTTATTCTAAATTAAGCCATAAATCGAATATTTGTATTTTATTTGTAAAAATATGCGATTAATGCTTATATTCTTAACTAGGTTATTTGAATCGGAAAATTATTCAAAGATAAAAATCTTTCGACTATGATATAGTATGTGTCTTATGCTAAGATTTTTATTATATAATAATATTTTCTTACATAGATGGTCCGATTGCTCTTAAAGTTTAACTATTTTTTATAAATTTGGTGCCAATTACAATTACCTAGCGTTTGGAAATATTAAAAAAAAAAAATCGATCTGGCCCATCGTATAAATTGTCGAAAACTACAAAAAAAATAAAATAACTGAGTTTTTTTTATTTTTGAAGCAGTGTAAAAAGTAGAAAGCATCATTAGTACAAGTGGCAAAACGTTTCGGGACTATTATTTTGGGGCAGCTGCTACTTGAATTTCACTAAAAATCGCTTGCATGCAATCAAAGGCAATTTTTGGGCGTGACTGCCGCAAAACAAGGCAATCAATAAGAACTTGCCCGCTGGCGGCTTAAATGAACATCGCAGCGTGCATGGCAACCTGCCAGAAAACCAGGATAAAATCTAGGGTCAGCTAACAAAAAGGTCAAGAGCAAGGGGCTCTAATCACACACACACACCCACAAACATAGCAAACATACACAATTTTATCAGTGTGTTTACTTTGTGATTTTTGCAACGGTTTATGTATATCCAGCAAATATTTGTACTTTCCGCATTTGTTTGGCTCTTTTTTTTATGCTACATTTTAATTCGAACACTGCCTGAAACAATAAGCACGTAAAATTCTCCCTTACAACAGTTGCCAGTGACAGCAACACGGATTACCCGAAAAAGTGTTTGACTTTGTGTAACAATTCTAGGGAGTCTACTGCTAATATATGTTGGCACGTACTCCTCGTCAGTGAAATATGACACCCCTTAAGGCTTTATATTTGTTTCTTATTAAAGTGTCTTAATTGGTATATTTTGTGCAGAATTTAGATACATTTCTAGATATATAATAATTTATTGTACCTACAAATTACTAGATATTTGGTAATTCAGAAAAAAGTTATTTAGAAAATACGTCAAACAAAACGCTTAAATATTAACAAAAAAAAAATCAAACAATAAGTAAAAAGGAGAAAACTATAATTAAGAAAATTCTCATTATTTCTACCACAAAAATGACATAAATTCATGCTAATTGCAATATTTTAGATTTACATAATAAATAAAGGTTAGTGGTGTACCAAGAAAATGGACGGGAAGCATATTAATTTTTAAAGATTTTTTTGTGATCGAGCTAAAAGCTAACTCGATGGCTTAGTTATGAGCGGATGTTGTTTTTCTGAATAATACATTAAACTTTTCGATTATTTTTAAATCTGTTATGTAGGTTTGTACGATTATACAGTCACTGCTATAACATCTAACTAAAAGTCCAAAAGGTTATTAAAATTTATCTTACAGTACATCATTAAAAAAACAGCGCACTCATACGAATTATTAATTAATAATTTTAATTTAAATTAATTATATATTCTGACAATGCAATAACTAATTATATATGCACATTTTGTGCGCATATTTGATATTTTTCTAAAGGTTAAGTCTATACCAAATAGCCTTGCAGATTGATGAGTTCATATAAAGACTAGATTAATTTGTCTGTTGATACCGAGAGAATAATTTCTTATAACTGATAGCAATTTCAACTCGGTTTTCTGCCACAGCATTCCAGTTTGGGCCATGGCAATAAAAGAAACTTGGTATAATTCACGCATTTATATTGCAATTTCATGGGAAATTAAGTGAATTCTTTTGCATGAGGCATCTTCATTTGCATTTTAGCCAAGTGATGACTGGGAATAAAGCAATGTCAGAAAATCAAGAATTCGCACCACAATTGCCACAAAATAAATGAATTAATTTTCGAGCTAAATTAATGATTGCTTCTACAAAGTCACGCAAGCAAATCTTTAGCTCGTAATGCGGTAATTCAGTTTATCCAGACCGATCTGAGGAGGTTAACAGCGCACATCGAGAGCAATCAGGACACATAGGAAAGACACACACAAACACACACACGCACACACTCTCGGGCCAGCCAAGGTGGCCAACAATTGTTATTGATGGGACTGGCTTTCCAAGATGCTCTAGTCTGGCGGAGAGTGTACCTTAATCTGCTTTTAGCCACACATGTTCGGGTATTTTTTGAGCACATTTATCATTCGCCACGTTTGCAGCTGAACAAAATGCTTTGTGCATTTTTCAAATTAAAGTTATTTTCGAATGTCTGGCAGGTTTTGATCACCATGAAACAATTATAAAGAGGCAAGTTTACTTTTGGTAAAAACCACAAAATGCTATTATAATAAACAACAGGACGCCTGAGGACGTAACCCCCAACTCGCTTCCGGTTTTTTTTTCTGTGCTGAGCCCGACCACTCATTTCCCTATAAGGAATACTCCATTCTCTCCCAGCTCACATAAATACAAACATACACTCGCAAAAAAAGGTTAAGAATCGACATACTATGCAAATTTTGACGTCATTTCAACAGACACAAATTTCTTAAAATTGTAATGTGTGTTTTTATATACCGGATTTTTTTTCTATTATTGCAAAATATTTTTCTAGAAAGAATCACATATTTTTCGAAAATATTCCTTTCTTAAAATGAATATAGAAATCTTTTAATTAAATTTTATAAAGATCTTTTCATGAAATAAGAAATTAAATACATTGGAAATAAGAAATTAAATAAGAAATTAGGTTTGTCAGTTTTCATAATTGCAGCGAGACTTTTTTGCTGAGTGTACATACCATAGAGCAGACATGGCACTTAGCCGTGGCGCAGTTTGGTTAACGGCAGCAACGCCCAGTCGCTGAGGGCCCCAACACAATAAGGCCTATAAATTATGTATGAGTGCGGGGAAGGACAACTCTCCCACCAACTCCGCATTCAGGTCCTGTGCCTGCTGATGCTTCTGCTGGAGCTGTTAAGCTTTCGCTCACCTTCAACTGTGCCAAAAAGTAGACACTACAATATTAAAGAAGCATCCTGTCTCACACACACACACGCACGCACACACACACGCACACATTTAAACACACATTTTGACTAAGTGGGGCACACTCAGCCAAAAACAGCTTTTGTTGATTTTGATTTACAGTAAAATTCTGCCCATTTAATGGCATTTTTAATTAACTTCAAAATACAAACCTTTCAGCCAGAATAACTGTTTGTTTCACTTTTTTTACCATTCCATTCGATGCCAGTTTAAGTTGAGTCTATTTTAAATGAAAAACAAATTTTAGCTGGCCAAAATTGAGTAGACCTAAATCTTCTACATATATTTATTTGTGCTTTAAAAATTTTACTTAATGAAATATTTAGTTGGAAAGATAAGCATTTCCAAGTTGGGAGTAAAGAGTAAAAAGTCAGCCTCTTTGTTTGATATGTAGTTTTAATCAGCTTTCAATGCTGATTTTCTCCTTTGCTTTAGATTTTGTATTCACAAATTTGTTAAGGTTAATTTATACAATATTAAAGTTATGATTTCTGCAGCCAAGCCTGTAACTTGTCCTTAATATTTTAGCTTCTACGAATGCTCAGCTTTGCTCTGTGGAAACTGTATCCTTGAATTGCGCGTAAATTGTGGCCAGTTTTGTAAAAAAATCTGAAATAATGCGAAAAAAAAGGGGAAAGTAACACACATCTAGTTAGTTGCTGATTCTACTTGGCTTACACTTTTTTTTTACACTTTTTCATCTGCTTTAGCTGAAACGTTTCCGTTGACTGTTCTTTCACAGCTCATTTTTCCAATACAAATATTTTTATGTTTTTTACTTAAAAACATAAACATGACGAAAAAATAAGCAAACGCATTATTTGCATATTTTTTTCGAGCACCCTTCATTTTCAAAAGGCTTTTTGTACTTTTTTTTGTTATAATTCTGTTTTGCTTTCTACATTTGCATTTCTTTCGATGGCATTTTTCCCCCGTGGTCTTTTCTACTAGTCGTCATAAAAAAAACCAATACAAATTAAGCGCTTTGAATAGCACTCACTTAAAAAAACTACAAGTACTCATGCTATTCATTCCCCAAGTTCATAAAAAAAAATGAAAGCTGGCAGTTTTTTAATGAGTGCCATTCAAAGTATTCTTTGTTGATTTCTTTCTTTTATTTCTACTCTGACGAAGTTTATTACATTCTATTGTCCAATCCGGCACACACAGCATGCGCTTCACTTGAGAAGTCTCTCAGAGTTTAGCTTGAGCACTGGAAAAGTCCATAAATATATATATTTTTTTAAATTCTGTTCCGGAACTGGCTTATGGTTCATACCTTTTAATTGACTAAACTAAGTGCAACTCTAATGTTCATATATATTAATAATTATATGAAGGTGCGATCAATCAGCGAATCGAAAGATTGAAGCCATTGGTTTCTCAACAATGAAAGTAAATGTTAAAAACGATTGATCAGCTAGTGTTTTTTTTTTTTTTAAGATTTACAATCAGCCTTTTATATTAAGCCACGAAGTGCTCCAAAGGTTTGTTAACAAAAAAATCATAATCATTTAAAATTTATTTGCTGCTGCTGCTGTTTATTTACTTAAAACGCTAAAAATAATTCTTAAAGAGCAAAAGTAAAAATAGAAAGAATTAAGTGTTATAGCTGAGGAACTTACATTAATTTTGGCTCAGCGAAGGATGTTAGTTAAAAATATGTATATATATAAGTATGTACAATTATTATTAAATTGGGGTCTTGTGCACTGCGTCCTATAAGATCTATTGTGCCAGCTTCTGAGCTTATAGCTTCTCCATCAACCCCAGTTCCAGAAGGAATGTCAGGATCTTTAATGGGTCGAGGGCTTTTATGTAGACACTCATAATATGCATCCCTAGGATGCTATATCTTTTCCTGGCTAGGGCGATACGTTCTGTTGGAGACTCCTCCTCGACTTCACAAAACCTACACTGATTGTTACTATAGATACCCATTTTGGACAGGTGGCTTTTAAGTCTAGAATGTCCTGTCAGTAGACCGACAAGTATGCTTAGCCTATTCCTACCCATGGATATTACTTGCATAAACTTAAAAGAAAGTATGTACAAAAAAAGAACATTTGTATTTTAAAATGTTTATTTGAATCCATTTACTGAAAAGTAGCTGAATAAATTGTGTTAATATTAAAATGCATTTGCCCTTTTGTTAATCGTATCTATAATAATAAAAGAAATAAATAATAATATTTAACTAACTTTAACAAAATATTTGTGTTTCCATTTATCATCATCCTATCATTAATTAGGCTCTCCCCTGCATATATTTTATAAGGTGCAATTTTTGCAGCAACCATTTAAAACAAATTAAATTAAAAACATATGTTTAATAAATTATATTAACATTAATGAAAATTTATTATAAAAAATGCGTATTTTATTTACTGTTTACATTGCTTTAATTTATTTGTAATACATTTTTTTTATTTTCTCATTTGCAGTCCTTGTGATCGTAATTTACGTGATGTGGAACTAATATCCTGTCGCTTGCGTCGCGTGGAGCCGCTGTGCCGCTTGCCAGGGTCAGCCTTGCAGCAGTTGGCCATGTGTGGCTTCTACGAGGATTTGGAGAAGGGCGTCACACGTAAGTGGCATTATTAAATTAATTATGTAGGCGGCATAGAGCACCGTTTCATCAAACGACAACTACAAATTTCCATTATACATTTATAAAGTCAATATTTAATTCTTTTACAAAAAATGTAATGCATTTTTTATTCACTATTTTGATGCTCTGTTATCGAAGGTAAAATAGTATATTTTGTAAGAGAAAAGTAGAAGAGTAAATTTTATGCATTTTTTCTCATTTTGTACGTCCGTCTAAATTGGAGCTAGAAACTTGCATATCGGAAAATATACTGTGGCATGAAATCGATATATCCGATAATCCCTGTATTCCTGTAAGACAAACTAAATTTTGTTAAGGTTCAAAATTGAGATATAAATTTTAAATTTTAAACTTAGACTTGGATAGAAGATTACTAAGATATTAAAACTAGCCTCTGCAAATAAAAACGACACAGGAAATATTTAATATTTGAGGCCCATCCCCACACTGGAATCAGAGTATGCCGCAGTCGGTTCTGTCCGACAGCAAAATTATCGCTGTATTTTTTTTTACTTATTTTTCCTTTTTTTTTTATTGCGTGCAGTTTTTCGTGCTGGTGAGCAAGGACGATTCTGGTATGCGGTTCTGGGCGGTTCACTGGAGGTGCGTTACCATGCCCATGCCGATGCCGATGGAAAGGTGAGTGCACCCACATAAATGTGAAACATGTAGATGGCATGCAAACAACACATACATATACAAACCACATGGAATAATGGGACACAATATGGGACATGAATGGAGCTCTTGACAGGCACAACAGACTCTTATGCCGTGTGAAAACAATGCACGGCTTGAACAATATAATTGATGGCGATTATATCGATATGGATACGGGCACAAAAAATGTAAATGGTTATGCAACGATGAACTGGCAATGGGCACATGTGGATGGAGGATGAAGGATTGGGGCCGTTGCTCGATATGTCGTTTCGATTGCCAAAGTGGGGGCTGTGGTTGACTTGGCAGAGCTCTGGCCATTTATCTGTCGTAATGGGAATGCCCAAAACTGCTGACAGCGCTTTTGAGCATCCAGGTCCTCTTGGCATGTTGGCCAGTGTCATAACATATCTCTATTTTTGCCAACGGCTTTTTTTCATTTCTCTTTTTGTGCCAGCCTTTTGCAGTTATATTTTTTTTTTTTTACTTTTCTTTTTTACCATTGTGCTGGCCCGCACACAGCCACAGCACATTAATTTCCGTACGGATATTGACCAGTCCCAGTCCCAGTCCCAGTCCTAGTCCCTTTACAGCCTGTCGATGCCTTTTTCCATGGTCGAGTTCACTTTATGCACGGACTCGAACACGGGTACATTTCCACGAGTCTCAGCCAAAATGGTGTTGGCTAATTGAAATGGGCGCTTGGCCAAGCAAATTAACTGCTCGCCTGATGGGAGTGTGTGTGGAAGTGTGTGTGCCTGTGTAATGTGTGTGCCTGTGTAATGTGTGTGTGTGTGTGTGTGTATGCCATAGAAATTTGAGAATTATATGCAAGTGCACCATGAGGGACACTTTTGTGGTAATACGAGCTCCAAACAATTCAGCGCTGTGGTCGCCATTAGTCCGAAAGTGAAATGAATTAATTAAGCCAAACTACATTTTTGGCTGTTTTGAATTTTTACGACATTTTTAATATTGTTTTCATAATTAGCGGAAATGTAATGCCGCTTCTCGAAACTACAACTTTTTTCTTCCTTTAAAAAATGAATTGTCAAACTTTCAGTTTTATTTTTATGCCGAAATGAAAAAACAATTACATTTAATTTTTTAAGATAATTTTATTCAGAAAATAATTATCTAAAAGAGAAGCAAATTATAAAAATATATTTATTTGTTAACAAATATAGCTTAAATTTTTAATAACTATTTATATTGTTTTCTAATTTTATAATATTAATACAAAATATTACAATTAATCGTTAAAAAAAACTAGCAGTATTCATAGGTACTATGAATATCCGGTTACTTTTGGGATGTATATTTTAACCTCATATTACATCTTTAAATTTATGATTGTTTTTTTTTTTTGAATACGCTTGCCAAAAATATTATAACTTGGTTTAGCAAGAATATTAAGGAAATAATTTGATGGGAAACGGAGTCGATATATTCCATTCCACTTGTGGGTTACAGAAACGTGGCCAAACGGAAATGATAAATCGACTACTTTATGGATTTGATTATATCAAATAAATATTCATATACTCAGTCTTGTTTCCATAAATTCGATTATTCGATTTATGTTGCTTTATAAAAAGCTTAGCAATAAATGCGGCAAAAATGAAGCATTACCATAGGGGGGAAGCCCCCAATCAGTGTTCGCCTCGGCAATTTCTGATCTAATTCTAAGCACATATTTGCATAATTTTTCGCTTGATTTATTTTGGCAGAAGCATTTGAAACATTTGCCATAATTACAGGGCCATAAATTATGCATATTTGCTTAGCTGTAGGCCATATTTCAGTCACCCAGTGAAAGAGACGAATGAAAAAAAAAAAACTGTATTTGACACTTTATTAAAAAATAAAAACAAGAAGAAGAAGAAAGAAGGTAATTTTTAATGAATAAACAAGCTGATGTTTCTAGCGTGTGACACGCAAAACCCAATTTCATTTAAGATTTCAGCTAAAAATATGTGCGAGGGAAAATTCAAAAAAATAAAAACCAACAGAAAATACAAGAAATAATCAAATGGATGAATCCGAGAGCGTCAAGACCTATCAATAGCCACACAATTAATTTCCAGTGTGGGGTGCAACAAAAAAAAAAAATATACGAGAATTCGAGTTGAAATTTGAAAATGGGAAAAAAAATGTAAAATGTATGTGTGACTTGCAGTCAGCGACCATTTGGTGTGAGATCCGCTCAACCGGATTTCCAGACAGCACCAGCTTACGTGATGTATATCAGGGGTGGTGGCGGTGCAGGCAGTGCAGGTGGTGGCGGAGAGGTGGGTCAAATGTTGATTTGATTTGAGATCACGGAATAGCAGCTAATTTTGATCTAATGTTATACGAAGAGCAGCTGGCAAAAGATACAAATTGCAGCTCATTTATAAACGTCTCTTAAGTCAAGGGCGGCCATTTGGGCGTGGGCGTGGCCAGGCACACTCACATACCTTAAGTAAGTGCACCTGTTAACCGTTATAAAAGAAAAAATAACATGACAGTGCAATGGCCAACATGAGCAACATTTTTTTTTTTTGCGCCCTTCAACTTTGTTGCTTGTCTGTTGTAACTTGTAGCTTGTAGTTTGTATCTTGTATCTGGGAATTGCAAAGAGCTTGTAATGTGCCGTCTTACCAAGTTCGTGTGGAATTACACGATTAATCTTTGTAGAGTGTTGACGCCCGACAACGTGGCTCCAATTAAAATGATTTTTTATAATTATAGTCGGCGTGACTGGCCATCAAATTAGCTGCGCTCAAGATCATCAAAACTAATGAAAATATTGAAAATTGTTAACCCACATATAATTGGATGATCATTAGCTGGGCTGGCTGGCAACACAGCTACTTCCTCTCAAATATATATGGCATTCCAGAACACCCAGCACGAGCCGCATTTCAATATTTCAACGACCTTTTCCATTCGATTCAGATCAATAACATATAAGAAATGATGGCTATTTCCCAACTTCATATGTGAGCGGTGAAAAAAGAAAACTTATTTAAATAATACAACTTTAAGCAGCAGCAGCAGCATCAGCAGCAGCAGCATCAGCAGAGGCAGCTGTGGCAGCAGCTGCGGCAGTCCGCAATTTCCGTCTCTATCAAAAGCCGGAAGCATTCCACTTTTGGCCAAAAAAGAACCGCATACCACACAATGGACAGGCAGACAACACAACAAATACACAAATTGAGCACACAAATACAAACACAAGACACACACACACACAAGACACACACAAACACACCACACACACAAATATACTTTGGCCTCTTTAGTGGCAGAAATAACAAAAAGCATTTAGTGTGGCCCCATTTGGAAATCTTTAATTAGTTAATAAGTTTAGAGCTGTGCGAACTGAACTGCTTGGCCAACATTTGCATACGGCGCTACCAAATTGAGAAAGACCAGCAAACATTTGGCATTTGCCTCGTTATCAAATTGAGAATCACAACAAAAAAAAAACAATACTTTCGAATAATTAAAAGCGATTTACCACTAAACGAACGTCAAATATCAATCGTCAATCAGAGTTCGTTAGTGGTTAACAGTTAGCAGAAGTTGGTAATTTCCCTTCTTCTATCTATTTTTTGGCTTAATTACACACTTTAAATTAATTAACTACTAACTGGCATTTGATATCTCCGTATCCCTCAGCTGGAGCGCCAGTTAATGAAGTTTTCAATCAAAGAAAACAAATAGAGATCAATTTTGTATTTTGACTTGATTATGACCTAATGACACTAGCTGAAAGTGACACTTAAATTAATTGAAAATCAACAAGCAATTATCGAAAAGCATAAACGCAATTAATATTCAAACTACAGGCATACACAGAACTGGAGAGATATATTAGGGAAGAAGTTGGAAAAAAGTGTATTTTTTTATTATTTGCTTTTTTAAATAAAAGTAATTATTTTATGCACTTGCTGCTAGCGAATGTTATAGAATGTTATCAATAAATATAAAAAAAATTAATTGTGTCCAATCTTTAGGTAAAGAATATTTGTTTACTATTTCTCGACCACTTTCCACTATCGATATCGGCATTTGCATTCTGCCACTGCACTTGAAAATGGCATCAAATATTGAAGTGACACTTGCAGCTAGTGTCATTGACAGACGCTGATTGCAAAGATTAGGCACATCAGTTGTGTTTGACAGGCAGGCGAGCGCAGTCAGAGAAATGCCACTTGAGACAGCAATAACAACGATTTGTCGCTTTTCATTAAAACAGATTATTTATATACACATTACAACGGCATGCTGTAAATAGGTATGTGTGTGTGTGTGTATTTGTGTGTGAGTGTGTGTGTGTATATCAGCATCCCCAACAGTTTTGGGCAATGCAAATGCAAACAATCAGAGCAATACGAGCACGTTTTATGTTTGAGTTGCTGTCAAACAAGTTGTGCCTCGCTAATCTCGTCAAAGCGATCGTAGACAAACTATGCGAGTAGCCCACATACAAATATCAAATGTATATCTGCTCGGCAGACGTGTATGAGCTTGTGCGCGACCGACCGAATGTCTCTTTTGGATAGTCTCGCTGCCGCCGCAGAAATTAATACGTGCTCAACACTCCAGCAGCGCACACACAACTCGCTCGACGAGTCGGTCGAGTCTGCGTCTAAATTCGAGTCTGCGGTTGCTGTTCGAGGCGCCGGCAAACTCTGCTTTCTGCATGTAGTGCATAAATAACAAATAACTTTGGCTTCAGCCCAATCTATATATTGGTATCGGTTTCAGCCTTATCTTGTTTAAGTTTACGAGCCAAGCGTCGTCTTCATTACCATCCTCATTGAGGTAGTCGTCGTCGTCGTCGTCGTCGCGTGGGTGTCTTAAAATCGCGGGCGTGTGTAAAAATGTATTTTGCAAAAGTAAAAGCAAAAATAAAATAAAAACAAGAATTGCAAGAAACCACAGAAAATACTTAAAATAAAAACTTTAAATTATTGTGGCTATAAATGCTTTGCGAAAACATGTTCGAGTTGCAGTTGCCTGCAACGAAACAAGTGTAAACACAACGCGATGCATGTTTTTTGTAATGTTTACGCAACAACAAATTAATAACAACAATAACAAAGTGCAATTGTTTTCAACAATTTGTGGCCCAAATGAATTCATTCACTCATACAACGCAAAAAGCGAAATGCAAGTGAATTATTTATGAGTGCCAACTAGCCAATTATTCATTGAAACGAAGACTAACAAAATGTTCTAAACAAAACAAAACAATTTAAAGAACAGCTGAATAAACTTTTGGATTAATTACTGCTTACGAAACGCAACAGATTTTTTTTTAGGTAAATATTACAATTAACTTTAAGCTGTATTTTTAAAATTCTTTTTTAATGAATTTTTATAAACAAAACAATTGTTATAACTTCGATCTTCGATTTGCTGTTAAAGCGTGGGTAGCTTAAGAACTAGTGGGCTCAAGCAAAATGGGTTTTGACTCGACTTAAGTGTCTGCTTGATAAAAGCAAAATTTTACGAAAGTGGGCAGTCAAGGAATTTATTAACACTTCCGGCTAAATGACTAAATAAAAGTAACAGCAACAATCAAACAACAAAATACAACTTTTTAAAAATGTTATATTAATTTTTATAAATATGTTTATATACACTCACTGGATATAAGCATTTAAAAATAATGCTTAATCGACTAAAATATTGCAAAGATATGAATAGGTCAAATTTGACTATATTTTCAATAAATCACTGAATTTATCATGTGCCATTTTATATAGTTATTCATATGATCATTGCTATTTAGATAGATCAACTATAAACAAAAGTTAATATATATCTAAATAATAAAGTCGTTAATCAATATTTAATAAATGAAAGTATTATTATCACTTTGGGACTTATCTAGTGAGATATAAATTATTAGGCGGCAATGGCATTTGCTACTGTTTGTGAATAAATTTCACCTTTTGACTGCCCAAAGGCTATAATATATATATATATATATATATATATATATATACGAAGTTCCAACAAAAGGCGCTGACCATGGATATGATGGATGGATAATTTGTGTTGCTAAACAAAATGCCAACCAGACGATAAAATTGCATAGCTGAATAAACAATTGGGTAATACGATAAATGGCTTTATCACTCACATAACATTATTGGTATACAAAAAAAAAGAGAAGAAAATCGAATGGAGTTGTTTATATATGAAGATATATTATAATGGGATATCTAAATATATTGAGATTTATGTGAACTTTTTAATTAAAATTGATGATAGCTAATTGAAGTGTTCCCTAGTTTTATTTAGTTTTGTGCCCTGTGCTGAAGTAACAATCCAATTTGTTGCAACATTTGGTGCAGCACTGGGAGGGAGCGACTGTTGCAACAACCTTGACGAAGGTCAAAGTGCACTGTGGCACAAGCCCTGTCGAGTGGATGATGCTGCTCTCTCGGGCGCATCAAATACTAATAAAGCTCAAGTTTTATATTTTTTATGGATCAATAAGTTTGCGTGCCATGCTGCACAAGGGAAAGCCGTATGAGATTGGAGGCGTGCATGGCGAGGGGGGGAAAAGGTAACCAGGTGGAGCAGCACCAACACCAGCTGAGATCAAGGCGCTTTTAATAATCTTTAATAGCCTATATGTATCTGTGTATAGATGCATGCATGTATTTGTGTGTTTATTTATGTATTTGTGAGCTATATAAACTGTGTGCCGTCGCTTGTCTGCGTGGGCGTGCTGCAATAAAACTGCCACATGCCCCACACAGCTTGTGTCTAGGTGTGGTATGCATTGCCATGCTTATGCCGTGCTTATCAAAATAACAGCACTTTTTATTATTATTTATCCCACAAACAACAACAACAACAACAACAATAACCAGCACAAACTCACACGGAACTTTTTCGTATACTTTTATCATTATTAATTTTATTCCCATCATTTTAAAGCAGCAGCTTTTCCATTAGATTTTTGATTTTTCCCGCACATATTTTTGCCTCGTGGAAAGCCTAAAATGCACACAAAAAATTAACTTTGAATATATTTTAACCCTTTGTTGATTCAGCTCACAGTTAACACCTGCGACTGTATCTCTCTCCTTCTCTCCCTCTTCCTCTCGCTCTCTCTCTCTCTCTCTCTCTTTCTCTTAGTATCGTTATTTGGAAAATTTGGCTTCCATCACAAAAGTTTGCTAATTGCTGCAACCAAGTTTGAATTTAATTAAATAAAATTGGGTTCGGGTCTAACGAGCGTTTCAATTTAAAAAGTTCTAAAACAAGAAATTACGATTTTTTTTCACAAAAGGTGTAAATTGCGAAAACCTCCAAAATTAGGTGATTCAAATTTTTTCTTGTATTGAAATATAATAAATTGCATTTAAAATTCAAGCTTGATTTCCGGATTTTTAAATGATCATCAATTATGACTCAGACAATATGACAATAATTCAGGTTACTCATCAAAAGGTACTTTAACCAAAATTCCAATGTTAAAGGTTTGTCAGATAAAACTCATCAAATGTGTAAAAGCTTTGTTAGTCGAGGCAAATGTTTGCTTTATCTGCCTTTGATATATATTTGATATCAGATAAGTTCAACATACAAACTTCAATTTAATGCAAAAAAAATAAATAAATGTATCATGAGTATATAGTACAAAATAACCTTAAATTATGCAAATAACTCATAATGTGTTGATAAGGTGATAAAAAATAATCGCATCAATTACTTCACAAATCTTATATTTATATAAATATTAATATTTTCTTACATTGTTTGTTTTTTGTTGTTGTCGGCAGTCAAACATTAATGTTCTCAAATTAGAGAGCAGAAAAAATTAATTTAAAAAAAATGAAATTGGATGTATACAAAAACATGAAACGTGCTGCTCATAAATTTACGCACGTTTAAATTCAAAACATGTCCAAAATCTATACAAAAATAAAAAAAATGCCGCCCACAACACATGCGAAATTCCAAACTCGCCCATTATTTAGCTTGTATGCACATGTGTGTGTGTGTGTGTGTGTGTGTGTATGAATTTGATGTTCGCAAACAGCAACAATCAACGTAAGAAAATATTCATAAATGTAGCACTGGATGTTTTCCATGCCAATAAGGTTAATGCCAACATTTGATGTCAATTACCATAAATATTATAAAAAATAAAAATAAAAAACACTATAAAACGAAGGCAACCGAGAAAAAATACTCTAACATTTACAATTTTTTTTATAAATAAAAGAAAGTATAGTTAAGTATATAAAAATGATATATTTTGATTATGTTCCAATCGAATAACTGTGCATTAAATCAATCAGGCCGAAAAGGTCTTCGGAACTGATGCGAATCGCACAGAAAGAGGATTATTTAATTCAGACTTATTTATAGGTGCAAAAATAATAATGCCCGCAGAGCGAAACAAACAACATGCAAAATTCATGACACTCTCTGCTAGTGTGTGTAAAAATGATAAATAATATGCAACATATAAAACATGTATTTATGGAGGCGTTGAATGTCAAAACTCGAATTAGATATATTTGAGGCTGAGGCCTAGCAGCATATACGGTTGGTTAAACTTGGCAAAAACATTTGTCAAGTTCACTGCCAATACTTTGGAAAATTAAAGATGTAAAAAAGTAAAAATATCGCCTTTGCCTGCCGCAACTTAGGAAAGCAATTTTGTTAAAGTAGTCAGAAAACGAAAAAAAGAAGAAAAAAAAAAACCATCAAACGAACTTTCTGCCAGGCAAAATCAATATTTATCCAGTGAAGATTTTAAACTTTGTTAGCTTGGAATAAAAAACAGAATGTATCCCATGAAAATGGAGTTCTGCAACGCGCGATATATGCAAAATTGATTTAAACAATTTTTTGTTATTTTCCAGCGAAATGTTTTATTCTTTGCCGCTTCTGTTTGCATTTGCATTTGGGGGGCAAAATTCAGTAGCCGGCTGGCCTGAGGACCCACTTTGGCAGCGACAACTTCAAAAGGTTTTCCCCGAACACGCGAAACACAAAAAAAGACAAAAGCCAATTGGACAATTGTGAATGTAAACAAACCGAAGCATAAATAAATAAAATAAATAAAAAAAAATTTTATAAAATATTGCAGTCAAAAAAAAATGTAGTCTGTTGCACAATACTCTGTTAATATTGTACACCAGCTGAGACCATGTCAAAAAAATGCTTTTGGTAATCTGAATTTAAAATTACTATATCAATTCAAATTCTCAACTCATATTATATAGGAAATTCAAATTCCCAGCTATATATATATATTAATTTTTTATTTCCTACTGGTTATTGTCTAACATCTTGCTCCACTTGAATTTTAATTTGCTTACAGATAATAAATGTCAAAATTAAGAAATAATGCATTGAATTAAAATTATTAATTATTATTAACTAATACACTGCTATATACTTTTTACATGACTGGCATAAAAATTGCATCTTATTCAAAGATATGTCAGAGAATCGCAACAGAATTAAAGTCCGTTTGTGCTCGAGGCACAGTTAAAAAATATTGATTTTCTGCTGACCAATCGTGTGTGTGTGGCTGCGTGTGTGCGTGTGTTGATTTTGTAGAATATGTTTGGGGTTTTTTTTTTATGCCTACGGTGCACATGTTTATGTGTCCGATGCGGCTTTGCGCAACGTGGCCAAATAAAATTCCAGTTAACGAAAATAAACGCAGCGAACCAGTCGCCGCAGAGCTGTCTGAGGGGGGTGAAAAGGGGGCGATTCGCAAGCCAAAATAATAAATAAAAAAATTGTGGAATTTACTGACATTTCGGTTCAGTCTCTTTTATACACTGGTGAAGAGTTAATAAAGCTAGTTTAAAGTGTTTGTTAAAGTTTCTAGAATTATTTCTGTCTATTTGTGAGAATTAATATTGAAAAAATTTATAAAAAAGGCTTAATGCGATTATTTTATAATACAACTTGTTAATCACATTATAAAATAATAGTGAAAACACAAAAAAAATATATATTTATATTTAATTTAATCATTTTATGAATGAATACAAAATAAGTATAATTAATTAATTATAATTATTTTGTTCTCATTTTGGGAATATAAAAAAGTACATTAATTTATTTATATAAAGTTTTATTCTATTTGCACTAGTTTTAAACGTTGTATAAATAAAGAGTTAAATTTAAATGTCATTGAAAGACTTAAATAGTTTTTACGTAAAAACTTTTGTATACTTCGTAAAAACGCAACGTTTTTGAAGCATTTAAGCTTTTGCCAGGTAAAGTTTTTTTCTGAACAATTCTGTTCTACTTTTTGTTTAACCATTTGCCACCGCTTTACACACATTTCTTGCCTCTTTCGTAAATCTTTATTTTTGCATTATGTTTGCCACATCTTGTGCCTTCCCTCCACACAAATCCAATTCAGTAGACACATTGCGTTTACACAGCTTTACCTGTGTGGCAGGTTTCACTTCTGTTGCTTGACAATTTAAAATCGACTTTTTATCACCCAATAACCCAGAAAGTTGTTGCTCTGTTTGTTTTTGTAGCAGAGAGTTCATACAGCTTTGTGAGGGTTTTGGCATCATTTTGCTGCCACTGTTGCAACATAAATCATCATTTGTCAAGCAAATGTCCGGTTTCGCTTGAGCTCGGTTAAAGCAGTCCACTGGGTCGATAGGGCAATTTGTGGGGCATTATTGTCGAGACCATGAACTGTCTCGTCAAGCAGTCAATCAGTCGGTCAATCATTGGCAGAGCAAACAGTTCATAAATAATAAACATGTGTTTCTCTCACATATTTCGAATAGGAGTTGCATGCCATTGTTCGCACAAAATGGAGTTGAAATTGAATCAGCATCTAATCAATATCCAGAAGCCTTCGCATTGACTGACAGTTGCCCCCCCCTGTGCATCTGTCACATATATAGCACGCTTGTCATTCCGCATTCCAATCCCAATCCCATTTCCATTTCCATTTCCATTCGCCAACGTGGTTCTCGTTGTCGTCATGTCAAACAATCAGAGTTTGGCACGTGTCGCAATTGGTTGGTTGGAAATCAATCAGCATTTCATCCGATGAACTTGTCAGGGCAACAAGTTGAACGACTGTCACAGCTGTTGTCGCATTGATTCATTCATTCACTCATTCATTTATGTCCTGACAATTTTTAACCACCAATCTGACAGCGTGTCCTTCGCCCACTGCCACATGGTTTGACAGCTAATTATTTGTGCCGTCGCGCAGCTTCAAAAATAGATATTGTTTGACATTTCCAAAAAAAAATTTTAAAGTTGTACTTGACATCCTGGCACCTGGGAATCGACAAAGTGGAAATTGGGCAAATAGCTAAAGCTGAAAAACAGCATGAAAGAAAAGTAAGAAAAAATACTGTGTTGTACTTTGCTAAAAAATGCAAAAGCTATATTTGAGGCCTTAACTGAAATCATGATAAAAGATAAGAAAATAGCTTCGATTAATTCTAAATGTGTATTTTTACATTATTTTATTTTTTACTTTTTATTTTACATGATCTTAATTTTAAATAAAATCACAAGTCTGTGCTCAGCAGATATAAACATTATTTTCTTGCTAAATTTATTATTAGTTATGTTTTGATATTTTGCAGTCCTTGAAATTTTACATTTTAATACCTCCAATTGTATACACAAATAAACATATAATTTTTTTAATTTAAAAAATTTATTTTATTTTTATTATATATTACATTTAATTGATTATGTATATATAGAAAAAATTCCACTAGGAGATAAATAAATATTTAGGTATCATTTAAAGCTGGAATCATGATTAAAGATAAGAAATTAGCTTGATCTTAATTTTAAATAGTAAAACGAGTCTGTGCTAAGCAGATATAAATATTATTTTCTTGCAACATTTAATATTAGATATATTCTGATATTTTGCAGTTTTTTGCAATTTTACATATACATATTACCTCTAATTGTATACACAAATACACACATAATTTTTTTTCAATTTTAAACTAATATTTTATATTTATTATTTATTACATTTAATTGATTATTAATATATAATAATAAAAAAAAACTTCACTCGTTGATATATATATATATATATATATATATATATATAGGTGTCATTTAAGGCTAATGTCACTCGACTTGAGCTGATTTTGATTGTCATATTGATTGGGCTCGTCTGCATTGGCAGCCGGAAGGAAACCGACTCCAATTTGCTTGCCTGCCTGGCTGTCTTTCTGTCTTTCTGTCTGTCTGTCTTTTTGTCTGTCTGTCTGTCTGCCTGGCTGACGTATGCAATTGAAAAAGTACTTGACACACGCACAGCGAATATTTTCGTTTTTTACATTTTTTATTGACAAAGTCGAAGCCATCCAATTTGGGCAACAATTGCTCGACTTGACTTGAGTTGGATTTACCTTCTCCATTTCCCTTTTTCATTTTCCTTAAGCCACAACCAGCTGCAGTTGCCCCTTTTTTTTTTGTATTTGTGTTTGTGTGATCATATATAGTGGAGCATAGTCATAAAAAGGTTTGGCCTGCCCTTTTGAGCATGTCTTGGCAGTCGAAATGGGTAATCACTATTTTACATGATGCGGATTTCTTATTGTGATTTGGCTTTGAAATTTACATAATGTCTTACACTGTCTTGATGCTGCCACGTCGTTTTGTCAAAACACACACATGACACAACAAAACACACAGCACAGCACAACACAACACAACACAACACACAATGTGAAACTACTACAGGAAATGCGGACTACTCCCCGTTCACAATTCACAATTCACAATTCACCATTCACAATTTGCTTAAAGTGGTTGCTCGGGGGTTGCTGCCAGACACAAACAAAACTAATTTATGCATAAGGCAGTGAGACAAACTGTAAAATAGACAGTGAGGCAGGCAGAGAGCAAACACACACACACACAATACACACACAATACACACACACAATACACACACACACACACACACAATACACACTCACACACCTTGAATTGGCTGAGGCTAAGATGTTGAACCCTCTTTCTGGTATTTGCATTTTAAAGAGCTGTCTTCGCATCGGTCTTAACACCTCCTACAGTCTTAGCTCTCAGCACAGTTTCCCCCTTCTCCGTCCCTTGCACTCGGGACAATTAGCTGACTGTTTACATGAATCCACAAGATGCTGGAGCCTGCGCTTGCGTAATTAGCAACGCTGCTCAAACCAAGACTTGAGGTGGGTCGATAAGGAGGAGAGGAAGGCAGAGAGGAAGGCTGAGAGGCAGAGCTCTCTGGCATGCAGAATTGTTGTAGGCAATTGTTTGTCTGTTTGCTGGCACCTTGACAGCAACTAAGTCAACAATAAAAAGACGACGGCATCAAATCAGCTGGGCAAAAGCAACAACAACAACAGCAGCTGAAGATTCAGATACGCAAATGCAGACACAGATGCAACCACTTTATATACCCTGTAGACAGCCAAATAAAAACAGTCGTATAATATTTTATTATTATAAATATTATATTATTCTATTATATTTTATAAACTCAAATAACTAGTTTCAAAAAAAATTCACTTTGGCGATTCGAACTTTTATTTAACTTTATGACATTTTTCTGAAAGTAAGAAAACATTTTATAAATGTTTAATATTTCGAAAAAAAAGCCTTTAGTAATTTTAAAAAATTCGGTTAAGAAATTATTTTCAAACAGAACATTTCAATTTTTCTAAATATAGTGTAATTGATAATAGTTATCTTGAAACGTGTTTGAAAAACACATAAAAACACATAATAATAATGTTACTAAAAGCTCCACGTTTAAAAAAGATAAGATATTTATTTACTCAATGGGAACTAAAAACTACATGATAAAAAATTAAGAGAGAGAGAGAGAATAATTAAAATAATATATATATAAAGTCAATATAAATAAATAAAAAAAACCTGAAATGGTTTAACATTTATTGCAAGAATTTGGTAAACAAGAAAAAACGTTTCAGACCAAAAATTGATAATTATTAATAAGAAAAATTAAACGTGAGAGAGAAAGAGAGAAATAAGAAGGAAAAGAAAATATTTGCAAATATGTGAACCTGAGATAAGCAACTTCGGATAGATTATACATATAGTAATCCAAAACAGAGAGACTAATTTGACAGACGAGCATGGCTATATCGACTCGGCTATTCTATTTCATCATCAATACAAATACTTTTTGTGCTGTTCCCAGTAAATATGTTTAAAATTGTTATCCTAATTTTAACATATATATGGAGGGAGTATCTTCTGGTCGAGCACTCTCAACTGTAGTATTTTATTTTTTAAGAAATTTCCGAGGTTAGGTCTTAAGCACGGCTGGGCTTGGTCCCCACATATTATGGACTCGCATAAAAACTCAAGCAGCTCTTATGTTACATTTAAATTTGCATTTTTATTTAGCGCATAAGTGCAGACTAGTTTTAGTTCCCCCCTCTGGCACTGGCCCCACTTCTTATGGATGATACTTAAAGAATGCATTCTTTTTGTTTAACTCTTGCATTCATTATGAAAATGGAAAAAACTTGGTTTTCTTGTGCTTGACTGACTTGTTTCTTTCTTTTGTTAGTCAGCGTCAAATTCACATGGACTCGACGCTGTGGCATCTTAGAAGTAGGGCGAGGGTGACAGCTCAAGGTCAGCTTAAAGAGTGTTGCATTTTGTGGCAGTGCCAATGACCAACGAGCTGAGCTTTCCTTGGAAATAGTCACCTTTTCAACCTCATTTATAATTGATCACTTTGCGACTGTTGCTCTCAGTCGATGAGGCACAACAGACAGCCAAAGGACAGACAAGCACAATAAAAATTACACAATGATAAGTTTAGAAGTGAAAAATAGATAATCACAACAATTATCATATATTATCTGTTAGAGAAAGACATTATTTAATTGAAGTTATGAGCATCTAAAATGTCTTTGAGTTCTCTACAATTGTCACTTTAGCTTCAAATGATTAGTGAAGCTGTCTGCAGTCAAGCGGATTGAAAGAGCAATATGAAACCGGGTCCCCTATTGATAGCAATGCTAACGAGAGAGAATTTTAGTGAGTTTGTCTCTTTAGTCTACTCACTAGCTCTCAATGAGAAATGCGATTGATAAATTTGCTGACTCATGCTGACTTTTGTATAACATGCGACGTACAAACAATTACGAACGCTGCAATTGACAAAGCTCGACTACGATATACCCTAAACCCTGTAGCTGAAGCTGTTAAGTATATAAAAGTTTTAGTGTCAAACTTACCTTTGGAAAGTTCTACGCATCCAAATTTTAGCATACTGCATTTACGCAAACTAATCTAAGTGAATCTGTGTTACAGTCGATATAATTTTAAAGTTTCTGAGATCCGCATATTTACACAGGCGGACGGAAAGGCGGACTTGGTTAGATTGACTTGGCTTTTGATACTGTTCAAGAATATATATAATTTAGGAGGTTGAAGATGCTTTCTTATTGCTCTTACATACATTTATTCAAAATCATTATACCCTTCCTAACCATATACCCATTTAAGTGGGTTCAGGGTAATATTAAAAAAAACTCAGTAAAAACAAATTGTGTCACTCAAAACTGGTCAGTGATTGTCGAGCAGTTGCCAGAAACTAATCGCGAAATGTTTTTCGTTGTATATTTGCTGATCGCTGTATCAGCTTTGGTGGTATATTTTCTGTTTTACAACAGAAGTTATTGGAAGAATCGCGGAATACCCCAAGATCCACCACATCTATTACATGGAAACATGATGGGATTTAGAAAAAATCGTGTACTACACAATATTTTGGAGGAGTACTACAACAAATTTCGAAAGACAAATCATCCGTTTGTCGGCTTCAATTTCCTGCAAAGCCCTGACGCCTTTATAATGGATATCAAACTGGCCAAGAATATTTTAATTAAGGATTTCACAAATTTCGCCGATCGCGGACAGTTCCACAATCAACGCGATGATCCTCTTACTGGACATCTGTTCAATTTGGATGGCAAACGTTGGAAAGAACTGCGCCAAAAACTATCGCCAACTTTCACGTCTGGCAAAATGAAGTTCATGTTCCCAACTATTATCAAAGTGTCTGAGGAATTCGTGCGTGTCATGCTTGAAGAAGTTCCCGCTAAGTCCGGCGGGTCGATCATCGAAATCAAGGATCTTATGGCTCGTTACACCACAGACGTAATCGGAACATGCGCTTTTGGAATTGAATGCAATACTCTTCGCAATCCCGAATCTGACTTCCGTAAAATGGGTAACAAGGCCTTCACCGAAACACGACACGGAATTTTATTAACCGCCCTCGTATTAAGTTTTCCTAAACTGGCACGAATACTGAGAATGCGCATGGTTCCTGATGATGTTAATGAATTCTTCATGGGATTAGTTAAGGAAACTCTCGCATACAGAGAGAAGGAAAATATCAAACGCAATGATTTTATGGAAATGCTTATAGAACTGAAGAACCAAGGTAGTTTAACGCTGGAAAATGGAGAAGTAGTTAAAGGATTGGACGTTGGTGAACTGGCAGCTCAAGTTTTTGTGTTCTATTTGGCTGGCTTCGAGACATCCTCTTCAACTATGAGCTACTGCCTATATGAGCTGGCACAGCACACAGATATTCAGGAGAAGTTGAGGGAAGATGTTAAATGTGTTCTGCAGCAACACGATGGAAAACTGACCTACGAAAGTATTAAGGCTATGAGATATTTGGATCAGGTTATATCGGGTGAGTGCCAGTAATAAATCTGGAGTGTGGCGAATTCATAACTCATTTTCACTGTCTGCCTCAACAGAAACTCTTCGCCTTTATACGCTTGTGCCGTTCTTGGTGCGAAAGGCTCTTAATGATTATGTTGTTCCCGGTAATCCCAAGTATGTTATAGAGAAGGGTACTCAGGTTATGCTGCCAGCAGCTGCGTATCATCGAGATGAAGACTTTTATCCCGATCCGGAGATATTCGATCCCGAACGATTCTCAGCTGAGAAAGTGGCAGCTCGAGACTCTGTTGAATGGTTGCCCTTCGGCGATGGTCCCAGAAATTGTGTGGGCATGCGTTTTGGCCAAATGCAAACACGAGTTGGCCTGGCCCAGTTGATTCTGAATTTTAAGTTCACAGTGTGTGAGAAGACTGATATACCTCTTATATATGATCCCAAATCGTTTGTGTTGGGAACAATTGGCGGTATTTATGTGCGAGCAGAGCGAGTATAAAATTACAATGGAAAAATATTGTTGCTTTTTGATTTTTGCTGTGTGTTTTTATTAATTATTTCATCAATAACCCACCAGTTGTCCAGTTGTAATGTACATATATGCTATATGTATTTATAAATAAACTTATACTACAAGATGAATAAATATGTTATTTGTTGACAATTTAATTTAACCTTTATTGAACTTTTAATTATATAATAATTACCTTATATTATTCTATGTGTTGATAAAATTAACTTAACATAAAAATAGTTATTTGTCAATCAAATTATCTATTTACGGATCGAAATTTACAAAATATTTATGTCAAAGATCCTCTAACTTTAATGTCCTGAATGCTTTTCTATGTAACAGAACATTTAAATATATTTAAAACATATCTATATTTTTATATAAAATTTTAACTATCTCCCTTTTAATTCCTGTACCAATTTAAAAATAAATAAAGGATATAAAAGTATGTACCGGCCAACCCAATTTAATTTGATCTATAACTGCGCTATTTTGTAAAGCAAAATATACATTTATTTTCATTAGAAAATAAATGTTGGAATACTGTTTTAAAGACCGTGGCTTAAAACTGACGTCTAAAACTGTTTTCCGAAGGGCAGCGTTTTCAACTTGAATACTTTCAACTATTACTTTTATTTAATTATTATTTTCACATCTTATTTCTTTAATGTTTCTTTAATATAAAAATATAACTGCACCAGCATAAATTCTCTATTTGCAATTACAGTGGTCTAAGACTGTATTACAAATGTAAAATAACATATTATATCGATAGCAACGCCTCTGCCGCTGTGGCGGTGTGTGTACGTGATCGCTATTTGCTTTGGTAACGGCTTCCCTGCACCATCTGATGTTTGCTTTCGCTTTCGTGCTAGTCCCGTTACTCTATTTGCATGTTTTACCTTACCGCCTATCGCTTACACTTATGAGCAAACAGAAACGTACGGGACAGCGATAGTGACCCGACTGTAGTGTCAGGCATATCATTACGCGCTTCTTTTTGAGAGAAGGAGAGCGCTGTTAACTGACGGCTGCAGTTTGAGTGCACTTAACATAGTGTGCAAATGTAATTAGATTTCAATCAACTAACATTACTCTATTTATATTTTGGATTTTTAAGTTGCTTAACATTTGTTTTTGAATATATTAGTTAGTTTTCACTTGTTTCACTTAAAGCCAAGCACATATCTGCTTGCTCCTCGATCTCGAATGAAAGAGGATAAAAGAGGATAAAAAAAATAAAAAGCTGCAGCTCCGCTTCAGCCAGGATATTAGCAGGGACTGCCACATTGATTTCGTTGATTTCGTCTCGATACATCGGCCAAACTTAGGGCGCGCTTTCAAAAAATGTTATTTTAACGATCGTCAATTTCCCTTACAGGATTGTAATTCTGTACAAACTCTTTTATATTAACAAAAATTTTGTTTTTGGATGGCATGCGAGCTATAATTTCGTAGACTGTGGATTACTGAACTCTCATTCGCATATTGGTCGATTACAATAATGAAAGTCTTATCAGTTTATAAGAGCGCAAAATCATTGACAAACCGTGAGTATATGTATCAGCTTTGGTGGTATATTTATTGCACTACAATATAAATTACTAGACGAATCGCGGAATACCCCAATACTTCTTGAAAACATGATCGGTTATAGAAAAAAATAGGTCAGTTTACGAAATTTTGGAGAACTACTACAACAAAATGCGAAAGACAAATATTTTGATAGCATACGGTATATTTGCTGATAACAGGTTTAGCACTAGGGCATAATGGAGTACTATAAAAGTATATAAAAGAAATAATTTGAAATATAAGTTTTTGTATACTATATGCACATACAGGTTAGGAATACTCAATTTATATATAATAAATCGATAAAAAAAAACACAGCTAATAAATCGAACTATATCGAAACCAACAGAATCCAAAAAAAAATCACAAGTGCGTAATATCCTGATTTCATTTAAAAACTTAATAACAACGACCGGTTTTTAAAAAGAATTAATATATTATATAATGGGTAATTCTCCAATGGAGAGCTCTAACTTGTTTTCGACTCTCCATACCGGATTTTGGTTTCGGGTTTTTATATTTTCAGCAGAAAGTAAAACTTTTAGACTAACTTAGACTATTTTTAAAGTTCATGGATATTGTGTTTAAATATTAAACTATTTTTCAACATTTAAAATTAATGTTGCCCTCCAAAAACGCGATTCTACTGCACTCACTTTTCGCTGATTCACTCTGATATTAGTGATTTCAATTTTGCAAGGCATAGAAAAATTTACTTTTCGCCGAAACACGGTGATATTTTATTAGTACGATTTTACAAAAAAAATATAGAAGAGCGGAGAGATTAAATACGTGCTGTTTGCCTCGATTGTGCTCAGTGTTTGCCAAGAACTCGTTGAAAGCAGACCGCAAAATGTTGTTTTTAATATATTTTTTCGTCGCTGTATTAGCGTTGGTGGCATATTTTTTTCACTACAATTTGAATTATTGGAAAACTCGTGGAATACCCCAAGATACGCCACATCCTTTGTATGGAAATCTTGTCGGATTTAGAAAAAATCGTGTACTACACAATATTTTGGAGGAGTACTACAATAAATTTCGAAAGACAAATCATCCGTTTGTGGGCTTCCATTTCTTGCAAAAGCGCGCAGCCTTTGTAATGGATATCAAACTGGCTAAGAATGTTTTAATAAGAGACTTCAACAATTTCGCCGATCGCGGACAGTTCCACAATGAACGCGATGATCCTCTTACTGGACATATCTTCAACTTGGATGGCAAACCATGGAAAGATATGCGCCAAAAACTATCGCCAACCTTCACATCTGGCAAAATGAAGTTCATGTTCCCAACTGTCATCAAAGTATCCGAAGAGTTCGTGCGCGTCATGCTTGAAGAAGTTCCCGCTAAGTCCGGCGGGTCCATCATCGAAATTAAGGATCTTATGGCCCGTTATACCACTGACGTAATCGGAACATGCGCTTTTGGAATTGAATGCAATACTCTTCGCACTCCCGAAACTGACTTCCGTAAAATGGCCAGTAAAGCACTCGTTGAATTGCGCCATGGAACTTTGTTAACGTTTTTCCAATTTAGTTTTCCTAATCTGTCAAAAAAGCTGAGAATGCGCATGATTCCTGATGATGTTAATGAATTCTTCATGGGATTAGTTAAGGAAACTCTCGCATACAGAGAGAAGGAAAATATCAAACGCAATGATTTTATGGAAATGCTTATAGAACTGAAGAACCAAGGTAGTTTAACGCTGGAAAATGGAGAAGTAGTTAAAGGATTGGACGTTGGTGAACTGGCAGCTCAAGTTTTTGTGTTCTATTTGGCTGGCTTCGAGACATCCTCTTCAACTATGAGCTACTGCTTATATGAGCTGGCACAGCACACAGATATTCAGGAGAAGTTGAGGGAAGATGTTAAATGTGTTCTGCAGCAACACGATGGAAAACTGACCTACGAAAGTGTTAAGGCTATGAGATATTTGGATCAGGTTATATCGGGTGAGTGCCAGTAATAAATCTGGAGTGTGCCGAATTCATAACTCATTTTCACTGTCTGCCTCAACAGAAACTCTTCGCCTTTATACGCTTGTGCCGTTCTTGGAGCGAAAGGCTCTTAATGATTATGTTGTTCCCGGTAATCCCAAATATGTTATAGAGAAGGGTACTCAGGTTATATTGCCAGCAGCTGCGTATCATCGGGATGAGGACTTTTATCCCGATCCGGAGATATTCGATCCCGAACGATTCTCAGCTGAGAAAGTGGCAGCTCGAGACTCTGTTGAATGGTTGCCCTTCGGCGATGGTCCCAGAAATTGTGTGGGCATGCGTTTTGGCCAAATGCAAACACGAGTTGGCCTGGCCCAGTTGATTCTGAATTTTAAGTTCACAGTGTGTGAGAAGACTGATATACCTCTTACGTATGAACCCAAATCTTTTGTGTTGGGCTCAATTGGTGGAATTTATATGCGTGTAGAACGAGTTTAGTTGAAAAATATGTAAACGGGTTTTGGAGCAATTTTTGTCATATGGCCAAATTAAAGTCGCTGCTGTCATATTAAAACAAAAACTTAATTACATTTAATTTTCTGACTTAATCGGACATTGTATGATTAATTGTATGCATGTTATAAGCAAATATATACAATTAAAGCTTATGACGCTAAGATATTCGCTTTTTCACAACATATATTTATATTTGTATATATTTAACATATTATCTTTACAAGAACGAAAATTATAATTTAATATTTAGTCATCTAATTACTTCTTTGTTTAGCGGTGTGATAAGAAAATATTTCTTTTTTGCTTATCTCTTTGTTACTTTAATAATAAAACAGTTAAGAAACGCCAGATACACTTGTAAGATAACAGTTAATTTATAAAATAAATGTGCTTTCTAAAAAAATTATGAAATTGATAAAAATGTTATAATTATTTCTTATTAAAAATTTCACTTAGCAAGCAAAGATTAAAGTAGGCTTAACAAATGAGTTAAGCAAAAACTTTATATCTTTTTTATCATTGGTTAAAATATGGCAAAATCAATAGACTCAGTATAACTATACTTCTTATTAAATTAAATTCAAAGATGTCGGACATATATACGCTACATATGTCCCACATCTCTGGAACTTAAACATGTACAACTCGAAATAGTTTTCAAATTCTTTTGCTTTGCTTACTTAATCTGAATCAAACCTGTTTTCTCTTCAGTAATTTTAGTTTCCCACTCATTTTATTTTCACTGAGTTCTCAATTTTTGCCAAACAGTAAATATTCTCTTCAGTCCATCTGTGCAGCATTTTACGATATTTGTGTTATTTGCACTCGAATTGGCACCGGTTCAATCAATGAGGAAGGATGCAAAGTATTTTTTGTTGCTTCTGTTCAACTCAAAAATGATGCAGTAAGAAAAGTTTTGGTCGCTTTAAATTCCGGGCTTACCGAATTGTAAGGAATATTCAAAGATATCTTTATACTCACTTTTGCTATTGTGTAGCAAAACTTCTATGTCAGCATACTCAATTTTTTCATTTTTTCATTTTCCCAACCATTCTTAAAGTTAGTTCAATGGGAAATTTGTTTTGGAATGTGCGTTATGTGTGCGTAAACTTAATCAAACCATTTAAAAAAAAAAAACTTTTTCTAATTTGCATTTTAACTATCTAAAATCACCGCAACATGCAACTCGTGGGAATTGTGACAGGTGCAGAAGATAAAAATATAATAAAACTTTTTTTTTTAATTAAAGACGTGGAAAAATGTAATTTAATGTGTCATTTTCTAACGGTAAACTGCACATGTCATTAAAATTAATATCACACATTTTGCGGTTTGCGGTAACTTTTTTTTATCTTTGTATATCTGCAAATGGGTAGAAAATGTGTATATTAAATGCGCAGGACTACTAAAAATATGTTTACGAAAATACATTTTTTTTGTATAAACCAATTACTTAAAAACATTCATATGCCATTCTTATATACTTAAAGGTACAAAAAAAAAAACGTATATAATTTGAATAATAGAATTAACGATGTAGAGCATATATATAAGTCAATAACCCTATAGTAAAACTGTTAATATGTATACAACTAATTGCTGGTTGCTAACCATTCATGAATACTCGTTATTAAAACTAATATGCCGCAAACATACAAATTTAAATAAGTAATGATACCGCAAGGGAATATATAATAAAATTGCTCTGCATTTAATAAGCTAAAAGTAGTAAAAATTTGAGGTCGTTGATTGCATTTTGCTTAGCAAAATACAATTTCGCGTTGCTTATGCAAATAATTGGCAAGGGTAGCAAGTATCTTACAGATACATGCAACACGTTCATGAAATACTTTAGCCACAGCACGCTGCCTACTCATTGTGAGCAGTCATTGACTCGTTACGTAGAAAACACTGCGAGTTGTGCTCCACCTTCAATTAAACTGACTGAAACTAAAATTAATTACTAGTCTCAAACATTGCTTTTAGTTTTGTTTTGTTTGGCGCACAACTCATAAGGAACACGTCACTTAGAGAGCAAAAAATAAAAAAACAAAATGAGAAATAAATCAAACAAAAGCTGGCAGTTTGTTGGGGGGGGGAGGGGGCAGGTTGTTCAACCTTAGCATTGGCATTACCTTTGTATAGCTTTACGCTTTACAGCTATTCAGCTTAGCTGAATGCCAACTAGCGTTGCTTAATTAAAGGAAGACTTCGTCTATAAGATTTACTGCTCAGTTGCAGCAAATTACTCGACAGCTGAATGGCACTTTGCAACATACACTGAACAAATATGGCAAAATCTTGAAAATGTTGTAGAAAAAAGTAAAAGTAGGTAATGCTATTATCGCACATAATTTAACTATTACACAATGATAATTATACAATAATAAATTAAAATAATACATAAATAAAAAATAATTTTCAAATGAACAACGATAATTTTTTATTTCTTTATTTGCAAATCCCATATTAAAATGAAGTAATCGAAATACTAATTTGAAATTACATATCTGCTAAGTGCTTCAAAGGGATTACAAAATTATTATTAAACTAATAAATAGACTACGTAGATTATTTATGTATTTAACAATTATTTATATAGCTCAATTAACGCATATATATAATATTAATTTTTTAAAATAAGTACGTACATTATTTATGTATTTAACAATTATTAATATAGCTAAATGAATGTATATATATAATATTGATATTTTAAAATAAACTTCAATAATTAATAAAACACATAATTTATTTATACATATTTAGTTTATTATTTATTTACGCAGTGGATTTTTTTGTCGGCATATTTATATATCAAATTAATTATCATTCAAATTATTTACAATCGTTTTTATATTCATGCTTGATTTTAATTTTTATATTATGTGTGTGCTTATGCAGTGGACTGAAATAAACCTGTTATAAGTTTAATATGAAATATTTTGTATTGTATTAATTTGAATAGAATTATTATAATTTCCTACTTGATATTTATTTATTTTGAACTGTGCGTTGATAATCGAAATTAATTTTTAATGAAGCAGCACACAAATTGTGCTTACACAAATAATTATTCTGTGGCTTAATATGGATCAATTAATATTTCATCGTGTAAGCACATTTCATATTCAATTTGCCATTAGCAAGAACAATCATGACAATGTCTGTGGGCTTAACAAAAGCTAAGCCACGCCCACACTCCTTCAGGCCAGCCGTAATGTTAGTGGGGAGTGCATTGCCACAACCACACTGCAATTTTAGTTGCAATTTCAATTGCAATTGTTGCAAACACTTCTGCTGCCAGAGACGGAAGTGTTGCACATGTGTACATGTAAAATTCTTGAAGCGCAGCTGCATTTGCTCCCTCAGCTGTGCAGGTGGGCAGGTGGGGTGGTGGGTGGTGTGTGTACTCTATTTTAGTGGATTAGTTGCTGTTGTTGCCAGCAAGAGCAGTGAAAGCTGCACACACAACAACAACTAAGACAACAAAAACATAAACTGCAACATGCAAGCCAAACCAAACAGAGCTGAAATGTTTGTTGACATCTTTGTTTGCAAAAATTGTTATATATATATATATATATATGTTTTTTTTGTCGTCGCTGACCATTTGAGATATGAGATACGCGTATTTTGCATGGCTGATTAAGGCTACTGCGGTTGCTGTTGCTGTTGCTGTGTTGCTGCTCCAATTTGCGACACGCCACAGCAAGTTGTGGCTGCCAGTGTTGCTGCCACACTTCAGCAACTTCCATCCGCGTTGCACAAAGAGCAACAACAAACAAAGGCAAACAATCACATAAACTCACACACACACACACACACACCTGAGGGTTATGTCGCCGTTGTTGCTAATTTAAACTCTGCCGTGTGACGGCGGCGGCAATTTCAAACTTCAGTTCAGTTTACGACGCGACGCCGCGCGGTTGCACAACTTGGCGAGCACATCTTGTAGAGCGTTTTCGACTTTGTGCCCAGTTGGCTACTAATTAAAAGTGGTACGCGTTCAAAATCAAACCAAAAGCAACCATAATACCAATTATAATAGTGAAATATATCAAAGAAAAAGATCATTTACTTGACCAAAATAGACTGTTTTTTTTGCCTAAACGTTGTCGTTTTTAGCCACAAAACATTTGCTTGCATTAACACTTGAACAAACAAAAATAAAAAGAAACAAAAAAAACAACAAGCACCAATCCAAAATACTCATTTTGTACTTGCAGCATTTTGTTATTTTTCACGTTTTGCGAATTTCATTCAAAGATATAAACACACATGTAAAAGCCAACAAAAACATTTTGTCCGGATTTTAAAATTTACAAATAATATGCAAAATATGTCGCAAACCTAAAATAAAAGAAAGAAACACCAAAACAAAAAAAAAAACAAAAAGAGAGAGTAAAAGATACAAAAATGTTATTTCGCCGCAGTTGTACATATAACGTGGAACAATCAACGCGACATTATGCAAAGGTAAAACATTGCATTGCATTTGCGAGTACAAAAAGTATGTAAAAAGTACGTGCTTACATTTATGCCAGATGCAGATATAAAAATATATATAATCCAATATATATATATATAAGTATAAGTAACGTGTAGATTTGTTTGAATGTTTGTCTTGCGCTGTCTTGTGCTTATGGAGGCATTCAGATACAAATAAGTATCTTTCAGATGTGTGTAGAAAGTGCTGAGCTTTCCAGTGCATTTATATGTGAATTCTCATTGAGTTTTAAATGTGTTTACCTATTTGTGAAGGATTTACTGTATTGACATTTTTAAAAGCAGTCTTTGACTATTTATTGGCGAAAATCGAATGAATTTCAGAGTGACAGACATGTGGAATTAGAGACCCATCGATATATCATCAAATTCATTCAATGCAAAGAATATGCTTACAAATTGTTAAGTGGCAGATTGAAACATTAATAAGCAGTTGCTTTTTGATGAATATCAATTAAATTTATTCAACATTTAATTGTATCCGGTTGTCATAAAAAAAATTACAACTCTTACCCGAACTACAAGTAACATAAAAAAAATAAAAATTCATAGAATATTAAAATATGTTTGGAATTAATGATTATTCAAAATATATTTAAAAAAAAAAAACTCAATCTTGCTTCTGTTATGCGAATAAATATATATTTGCAGGTATATAAAGAAGATATTCAATATTCTGCTTTGTTTCCCCTTTAGCTAATTTCATTATAAAGACAGTGGAAAATTGTTAAATATAAAAGGCTTGCAGCAATTGCTGTGCACTTCTTTTGCACCAGATTCCAATTAAAATCGACAAAGCCCTATTCTTATTTGGACCATAACAAAGATTAGCAAAGAGCGGGTGAACAATAACCTGTCCAACTCAAACGGCCATTCAATGGAAACCAATCCAATCCAACTATCAATGGGATTTGTCCACAAAGCAAAACAAAGAGCTAATAGGGGTTGTGAAAATTGATTGAAACAATAATAGGAACTATTATCGAGTACCTGATACCCTGTAGGTCCGACAGAAATATTCTAAATAATAAATATTTAATATATCTGATATTTATACTTATACAGAACCATTGTAATCTTCATTCTGTTATCTTTGCTTTCATAGCCATTATATTATTATTATTACTCCTCTCTGATTAATTTTTAAGGGGTATACAAATAAAAATTCAACAAAGCCAACAAAGCGGAAATGTATAAAAAAAATATCAAAGAAAAAAAAACTCAAGCAAAATTAAATGTGGAAAAGTGGAAAACAGAAAAATATAAACATTTAGATAAAACAGAAAGCAAAAAAAAAAAATAACGGTACAAAAATCGATAGAATAATAAACACAGTGCTAAGTGTAGCCGATTATTTAATTAATTTCAATAGAATCCTATTTTAAAGATAAACATATATTTTTTATTGCGATTTCGTTTATATGCTTTAACTAAATTGCTTTTCCAGTAGTACTTAAATTTTATAATGTTTACGTTGCGGTTTGCCACATGTGCGTCGACTCTACAAGCGCCCCAAAGATTTTATCTAAATATTAGAGGAAAACAAATTTTTCGCACACAATTAGAAAGCAATTAACTTCCCCAAAGGAGGTCAAAAAGCTAAAAGGCAGGAAATACTTGTGGCTTGTCAAAAGCCAAAGTCTTCATAAATCAAATCAAGTTAATGAAAACTTGAAATGGGTCGCAAGAAACTAAAGTCAACACTTGACCAAAAGCAAACAAACAAACAACAATTGTAATTACACAGTGCAAAAATAATTAAATTATGTTTTATAGCGCATCTTAAGTCTTTGATGCTGTTGTGGCACTTACCTCAAAAACTCACTGTATGTGTAATAACTGTAAAGAAAAACTCCAGCACAACACACACACACACTCAAGCTGTCGACTAATGTGAGTTTAACAATTTTGCGGTCGTGTGTAAGTCTTGTTAAGCCAATTACATGCACTGCCTCAGAGCCACAACCCAAAGCCAGACTTAAGCCAACTGAAATGAGGCTGGGCCCTCGAGTGATGCCCAGAAGACAACTTCTGCCAAACGCAAAACAGCAGCAAACAGCACACAAACCGCAGATGCAAACTGAGGAACAAATTGAAGAAAATACTCCAATGAGCAGAGCCCAACTGGGTGATACCACTTAGAATATATCTACTGATATTTCAGGTGTTCCATTTCAACATATTATACTAAATAGTGTCAATTCTATTTTTAATTTATTTTTAATTGAAATTTGAAACATTTCAAATTTTGCGAAGTTTTGTTTTTATTCGTGTAACCAAATCTATTTAAAAAACAAATAAAATTATTAAATTTAAAATGTAAAATTAAAGAATAAATTAAAGAATATAATACATATTTTAAAAATCAAATAAAATTATTAAATTTAAAATGTAAAATGAAATAATAAAGTAAAGAATATAATACATAATTTAGATATTAAAAATTCTATCGTCTCTATATTTGACTATATACTGATATATCAAGACGATATATGATATGATATATAAAATAAAATAAAAATATATTTACGGATTTTACAAGATGCAAGTTCATAAATTTTATGAACATATTTACTTAATTACTTATTTATCTTAAGACACAAATACACATGTTTAAATTGTCAGAAATTTAATCTCATGTTGAAAGTCGAATTTACTTTGGGTATCAATATTTTATGTCTAAAACATGGAAGTTCTGTTCATACTAACATGTGTAAATTTCTAATCTGCCAAATATAGATTTACTGCAAGTTGAACATTTCTTATAAGTCGCAAAATGCTGAAATTGCCATGCTCTCAAAAATGAAATGTCATCGCAAAGTTGCGGTTTTGCTTGCTAAATACAATTTGTTAGTTAGGAAAAGGGTGAAGCTCCGCTTGAAATTGGTTTTTTCCTATGTGGGCTGTCACATCATTTCCGGTTTTATAAGTTGACAACTTCCGTTTGGATAATATTGGCAAACCTTATGTGGAATGAAGCGATTACAGCTTTTAAGCAAATGTTTGCTAACTATCTGGCACAAGTAATTCAAACAAATTGTGGCACATTGAGCAATTAACCCAAAAAGACAAAGGACCCTCTCTGAAATGTAAACACAACCGGTCAAAGTCAGCTGGCATCTGTGTTGGGGTTGTTTCTGAGCCAACACCTGCCGCAGAAATGTTTTATCTTCATCTGGAACTAAAACTCAGCAGCTTTTAAATTGTAGCCCGCAGACCCTCCTCCTCTGACCAACATACACATTTTGCACTCCCTTTCTCACCACCTTCTTTTTCCACTTTATGTTCGTTGCAGAGCTCCGTCACTTTGTGTAATCTTGGCGTGGGCGCCACATTTGGCGAATCAATACTCCACGACCTGCCACGGGACAGCACCGTCGTGACCAAGACAACCTGCGAGCTGCTGCGCGTCGAACAGCAGGATTTTCGACTCATCTGGGAGGTAAGCAGACGGAATGTCCACAAATACATCCATACGTAGCCATAAGTACTCTGGTGAAAACATATATTTTAATACTTCACTGCAAGTCGAGTGTCTTGTGGAATGACACTGGCTTAAAGTGACACAAAAATGAAGTTTGGAAGTTTTAAATGAAAAATCTAGCTGTCTTTCAGGAAAACTGAGGTACAATATTCAGAAAATATTCGTAATAAATAGCCAAATTATTTAATTTTAGTACAAACTCGAAATGTTCAACGTAAGCAAGCTATACTTGTTTTCAGAAAAATTGTTTATTTTATTACTATTTCTATTTGAATTATTTTCTGCGTATCATAAATAAAATAAGAAATAAATAAAATTCGGAAATTAGATTTCTTTTTCTAAAGCTTAGAAAAATGTTAAAAGTTAAAAAAAGCTGTTTTCTAAATAATAATGTGAGCTTCACTTGGTGACATTAACTTAAATTTTATAAACAAATTGTTGACTGTTAAAAATAAGTAAGCCCTAATTTGAAAGTAGTTAGTGTTGTTTATTTTTGAAAGTTTCATTTCGGTTTTGTAGCTTTTACTTTTTGGGCTGTATGGAAAATTCTTTAAATCATAAAGAATTTTGTCTGTTTATAAATATTGGTTATAATTAAGTAATAAATTTTTAACAGGTAATAATAAAACCCTTGTTTATTAAGTTAGTTGGCTGGTTTATAGAAACACAAAACCTGGCATTTTAGAAGCATACCATCTGAAAATTTCTACATTTTTGAGCGAACAAGATATTTTATTGATATGAGTATATTAAAAATAACAAAAGCAGAATGCATTTTTCTTAATGCTGTAATAATTTGCACACTTTCATTTGGCACTGTGAAATCTTTAATTTGTCTGACTTGGAGTTCGTTTAGCTAGTTTCATTGTATTTATAAAATGGCAGAGGAGTCGCTGTTGGTACTTATCTTAAGCATTTGTCAAGCCCTCATTAAAAGCAGCACACACACACCGACACACACACACCGACACACACACACCGACACACACACACCGACACACACACACACACGGATAGTCGAGCGTTGCTAATGAGCAGCTGTGCGCTAAATATTTTAAACTTTGGAAAGTTTCTCGTCTTGTCTTCCTGACGTGGCTGATCATTTTGCGGTATTTTTATTGTCAAAGTATTTAATTAAAATTTGAATTAACAATTAATGAAGCCAACAGACTAGGTAAAGAAAACCCACCCAAACTAACCCTCAGTTCATCAACATATGCCAAGGATTCTAAGCAAGCAGCGTTTGTCAAATTGTCGTCAATATTTATTATACCTTTTCTGTATTTTGGACAATTACCAAATTGATCGAAGGCATTAGTCATTAAAGTTAATCAATAATATGTCTTAATTAAAAGACGCAACTAATTAACTTGCAGTGCAATTACCTTTTTTGCAATCAATGAGAACAAACTTAATTGAATTCGATGGGAATATTGAAATTTACTTTTTTGCAACTAGCTTTGATGGCACCTTTCCCAGTTTAGTCATGTACAATTAGAACCATTATATTTGCATTGAAAATGAAAGCCACAGAATTAGGTAATACGGTTTTCAATTCCAATGTCAAATACTACCAAAAGTTTGATACCACAAACATTGTTGTGAGTTTACAAAACATTCCATTTTAAGGGCGTGCCTCAGAAGAAGTTTGTCCTTGGGGACAGCAATGCTCGCACATTGAATGCGAACACGCACAAAAGGTATAAGAAACACACACACACATACACACCCACAAGATGATGAATGCATATTTACCTTTTGGGTTACAAAAAAAAAAAAAAAACAAAAATCAACAGAAAGAAAGCTACTAAAGCAAATAAAGAGGAAAGTTACCTCAAATTGTGGCCACATTGCCTAACCCACAGCTGTTTGGTGGCAGCCGGCTGGGGGTGGATAACAAAGTAGATGCAGCACGCAGCGCAAACATATATTACGTATACGCAATGTGCAAAAGCTGAAACTTTTCGCCACACACATACACACACACACACACACACACTCGCACAGACTGTTAAAGCTTGCGCCATAAAATGTTGCATTTGTGACTGCCACATCTTTGGGTAAATGCGATTAAATCAGTTTAAATTGAAAGTATATTACGCGAAAAGTTGTTACTGCAAATTTTCACACCCAACTGCGAGTTTTGTTGTGTGCTGAGCCAGAGTAAGCGCCTGGCAATTGTTTGATTTGTGCTCAAATATTTATTTTCACTGCAGAAAATGGAGACAGCAGTGGAAAAATTCAAGTTTCGGGAGTTAAAGCTTATATACTCTTGCAAACTAATAAGTTAACTCCAAATAAGGCAGCAAATTTCATTTAACAAAAAAAAATAAAAAATTTGGTCATTCAAAATCTAGTTTTAAATTTGTCTCTTTTAATACCTCACCTTAAGAATAGATTTATTCAAAATTTAGGAAAGAAATTAGGAAATTTGTAATGTTTTTATATGCTTTCTTAGAAACAAACTTTTGTTAATTATATTATTAACGCTCATATTTTAGATAGTATATAAACGCAAATAATTAAATTTGAGCAAATTTTCAACATTTTCGGAAATCTATCAGTTAATTTTAAATATATTGCATTTCTAGTATTTACTTTCGTTCGAAATATTTTTCTTAGTAATGGAAAATATTTCGTAACAAAAATATAAATGCATTTAAATTTTTAAAAAAAATCGAGTAACTAGAGATTTTATCTAAAATTTTTTGCAACGTGTGCTTAATCCCCTCAGTCGTTAAGAAGCATAGATATAGCCTTCAAAATTGTTGTATGTTATGATTTCAAACGCGATAAATTTATTAGCAAATAAAAGCAAAGCACTCGTTTTATTTTTGTTTTATGTATAATTTTTAATATTACTATCATTTACAGAATAAATATAAATCCCTTGGAGATGATGTTTACTCGTAGTAAAATACTTTAAAATATATTTATATTTCCACTACGCATATCATTTAAATTTACTTGCATTTTGTATGTAAATTTAACGTGCATGAACTACACACGTAACTGTTGCAAGTAAATACAACTATTCGCTGCATACTTAAATATATACACATATTTATGTATCTGGAACGCTGTTGTTTAGCTTGTTATATCACTCGCTATGTGCTTCATGTTCTAAGTTGCAGTTGCACATGCACTCGATGGCAGCTTGTGCTTTGCCAACAAATACATATATATATGTAAATAAATAAAACGCTTGTTCAATGCAACATGCAATGTTGCATGTTGTTCAGCTGGCCCCGAATGCCGTTGCGCATTTCTATTATTTATGGACTGCGTATTACGTATACCACCTGTTTGCCAGTGTACAATTGCTTTACAAAGCACCAGACAATTCATGCGGACTGTTGGGAATTATGAAATTTATTGGGGCTTAGAATATGTCCCAAATTAAATGCAAAAATATTTTGCAATCGATTGTCATTGAAATGTGCCTGGAAATCGGCGAGTTTTGCTCTTGGGCTTCTAATTAAGTTACACATGAACAAGAATTTAAAAATTTCAAATTTAAAACTGAATTTGCCACATGCTGTGTCACAACAAGTTTCCGTTTCTCATTTCCGCAGCCAGACCTTGTAGGTGAAATTGAAATAATTGCGTTTGACACGCAAATCGCAAGGTATTTAGCTGCCTCTTCAATGTTGCAACTAGCGCAGTTTCAATGTGCTGCAAGTCTATGCTTTAGCCAGAAGGCATGTGCAATGCTTTTATAAAATCATTAAAATTAATTGCATTTTATTATTAATGGATTAATTTCCGCTTTTTAATTATTTTCAATAATTAATTTTTCTTTTAGACTTTACATTCAAAATTAAATCGCAATTTTCTTAATAGGCTTAGAGTAAATTGGTCTTCAATTAAGCAACTTGCACTCTTCCAGGCAATATGGCTAAAAACAATAGTCCTAATTAAATTCCACAGAGCCAGCTCTCAACGGGTATAATTATTATAGCCAAGTATTCTATTGTGTTTCAAGTTAATAGAAAAGGAACTTGGCGATCAACCTCGCTCATTCCCACTTGATAATAATTATTGGGCTCATCATATCTAATGACAACTATCGCATTCACTCATTGGTCCCGCTGCGCGTTTTTTGATAAGTAAAATGCTTTTAATTAGCGTAGATTCCAACGCCAACACCAACGGCACCACAAGCGCCGTTATCTGTTGTGCCAGTGCCCAGTGTTGCCAAGCTTCAATGAGTAAGAATACATAAATTCACTGTCATGCAGGCCACTTACCCTTGCCCTTGCCCTTGCCATTGCCATGTGATTAACCTTGATTGTTTATATAAAAAAAAAGTCACCACAACCCGCAAATAATTGGTTAGGAAAAAATACACTAATATGAAAAAAAAAAAATTTATTTTTATATTTTATAAACAATTAAAGTATAAAATTTAAAGTATAATTATATTTGGAACTATTTTATATTGGCACAAAATAGAATTAGAATTAAGGGTATTGTAAAAAGAAATCTAGAACAACCATTTTAAATAGGAATTTCTTTCTGAAATTCAGAGACAGTAAATTTTTTGGACTCGGTTGGTATATCAAAAATAAGATAATGTTTGCGTTAGGTCCGAATAGGTCAAGTAATTTCATTCTAATTAAATGAAATAATTTAACAAACTATTTGAAACTTTTTGAAATCTTAGAATACTAATGTTTAATAAAATATTAATTTGGATTGCGTGAAAGTGATTAATTTTTTTTGTAAATGCTTATAGTAATTCTTGGTTAGGAGTTCAGGCTTGTGCCTCCGTATCAGTTCAATTGTGAATATAGGTTTTGAATTATGATTAATTATCGTATGAGTGGAGGGGGCGTTTAAATAATGACTTAATGATTAAAATTTAAGGGTATTTATATGAATATGATTTTATGTGGAAAAATGACATCCGATATATAAAGAAAATTAATTTCTTGAAAATTATTTAAACTGCCCTCGGCACAAAAAGTATTGCGATTTTCAAGCTTCTCTTCTCTCTGAGTGTATTAATATCGTGGCGTTTGTCGGGCACTTCGACAACCCTGGCAAATGCCTGATAAGGCAAAACAATAGCAATGAAACGAGCAGTCGCAATGCGAGAATCAACTTATCAGTGCGCTTGGCGACGTTCAAGAGAAATTACCTTTTGGCGCGTAGCTAAAAAGAAAAAAAAAATAAATCATACAAAACATAAAAAAAATAATGTGCAAGCAAATTCAGAGCGTCTAAACTGAAAGTGAAAGTGTATGTGTGTTGTGTGCATGCAAAATGTCAGCTGACGAACTTCTTCGACAGCGGCAACGCGAATATTGTCAATTCCGGCGTCGTTCTGGCCAATTTGTCGCTAGTGATGAGGATGTGCCGTGCTTGCTGCTGCGCTATTCACTCAACAATGGCAGCGACCAGCAACTGGTTGCAACAGCAACAAGAACATCAATGGGAGCTGGCGCCACTTCCACTACTATTGTTAAGCGGCGGCAGCGTCCACAGTCAACGGCATTTGAAATGAGCAATGTACGCGTCATCAGCGTGGGTTCTTGCAGTGAGCAATTGCAGCAAACAACAGCAAAAATATTTATATAAAACTGTTTATAAACAAAAGAAAAATAAATAATAGCTAATCCATTAACTATTTGTTATTTGCAGAAAAACAAGGAGTTGATGAATGACATTATTACAAATTGCAAATTAAAGAATGGTATGTAACAAACTATCAAATTATCAATTAAAATTGAATATTTTAATTCTGCTCATTATTGCACATTTGTTAAGAGACCGCAATTAAAACTAATATATAACTATAAATAATATAAATACATTTCTTGTTAACAGTCGACCGCAGGCGCATATTTATAAATAATTATTTCTGTTATTCTATTTTCAGGATTTGGTCCGGGCGTACAGCCTGCAGCTGCCACATCGCCCACAAAACGCCCACTGAGTCCGGATCATCCGAATCCAGCTCTGCCCATTACAGAGGTAAGCAATTAGTGTGTTTGTGTTCATGTATAAATGAAATAAATCACAAACACACACACACACGCACACACACACACACACACACACACACACACAAACACACTCATAGCACACACATAGCAATTATTAATTAATACAATGTCAGAACCAGAGTTGACATAGAGACTATGTAATTTGTACATCTTCAAAATGGGTTTAATTTCCTTTTGACCAAAATCTGGACTAATTGAGACTGATTGGAGTCATTTATCAATGTTGCACATATTTTTCAGGAGAATTAATTTTACAGATATGACATTTGTACAGAGCAGAAAACGACAATTATTTTTTTTATTTACTAGTTCTGGTAAAGCAAACAAAAATTGATTACTGCAAATTATTTAATATACATTTATTTAATTCACAGCAGACACAAATACTTTAATATAACAAATTATTATTCAAAGTTTTTATTAATTTTATATTGTGTTTCAAAAGCGTATTAAATAAATTTAAAGATCGGATTAGTAATAAATATATGTTAAAATCTATGATCCGTTGCTCATCTTATTATTAATATATATATATGTATATATATATATATTTTTTTTTTTAAATCATTGCCATTATTTTCGTAAATCATAGTTATATTTATTATTTACTTATTTATTTTATTTATTTATTTATTATTGAAAATATAATTCTAAATTGAATAGGTTGAAGATTCCTTATTCATCCTATCATATTGTGTGTTCCATAGCTTATAATAAAACAAAAGGTTGACAATTTTATTTTATCGAAAAGTAAATAGCTTAATTTTCAAATAAAAAATTTAGACTTTGAAATAATTTCTTATAAAAAACGATTTGAAAATCTTCTGTTGTTCGTAAAAACGCTTTTCTAAAAAAAAGGCTTTTTAGCTTTAATTTGTATTTAATTTGGACGCGATTTCCTTTCTATGTGCAGTTTATGTAACTAAATATGGTTATTTTAATCCATAATCCTTGCAATTTATTCTTTCAATCGACAGACGCCGAGTCCTGCTATGAACCGCATGGGCTGGGCGCTGCGTACATTATTAGTGGTCAATAACTCAAGCTGTTTGAAGGATCGTAAGGTGAGTAATGGCCTAATGGCCAAATGGCCTAATGGCTGGCAACTAACTTTGCGTTAGAGCCAACACATATGATGTATGTAATCAATTGTAACGGCAATTACGGCATTTCTTGGTACTCAGGTTTCGGGAAAGTTAATACGGAAGTGTGCGCCCGGCACGGAACTGGTCGACTGGCTGCTTAACTTGGCCCCCATTGTGCACACCCGGGCCCAGGCGGCTGGCATGTGGCAGGCGTTGCTTGAGGAAGGCGTTCTGACACATGGTGAGTGGTGATGAGTGAAGTTCGAAAAGAGAGAGGGGTTTTGGAATTCACTCACTCGCCCATTGGCTGTGCAATTAATGCAGCAATTAACGTGTTTAACACATTTTCACACATTGTGTTCAACTTGTTGCAGTTAACAAGGAGCAGCCGTTCAAGGATAAATGCTTTCTGTATCGATTTCGCTTGGACGAGGAAGGTGGAGCATCCGCCGCAGGCTTACCAGCTGCTGAGGATCTCAGTGCAGCTAATGAGCACATTCGTGAGGCATTGAGTGCACTCTTTCAACGTGGTCCAGATGCCACATTGCGTATGATATTGCGCAAGCCGTAAGTGAAATATTGATTATACTGAAGTATATTTTGTAATCGATTAATGGCAAATGCCAAAAGTATGCAATATGTGCAGAAATGTGCTTTTAGTCAAAGTGGTTATTTCGCTTGTAACCACAAACCACATAACCAATAACCACACACACAATGTGTGTATGCAAAGCAAACAGGCATACACAGTGCGTATGATTGATATTTGCTTGGCTTGTCAATTAGTTACATAGTCGAACAGAGAGACAACAATTGCTGATATTTGCTTATAATCAAATCTCTGCCTTTGCCACACACACACAAACAGTTCACATGAGCGCACTCCCGAGGAACTGGAGCTGGTATTCGAGGAACTTGTGCACATAGCAGCCCTTTCCCATCTATCGACGAGCATCAAACGTGAACTTTCCTCGATAATTGTATTCGAGGCCCACGCACAGGCTGGAACCATATGTGAGTATTGTTTGCATTGTGAATTATAGTTGAACTAATTAACTGGGCAATTGGATCGTTCAAGAACTGCAGATTAAACAGATATTAGTCAGAAATATGATGTTGCATGATTTTAGCTTATTTGCATTAACCAACATAAAATGCAAAAGCCCTCAATTCGACAAAAAAAAAAAACTTGAATTCGTGAAGGAATCATAGTTAAATAATAAGGCAATAAGGCACAGGAAGCTTCCCTAATAATAATATTATTAATTTTAGCTGACATTTTAATTAGTTGTTAAATTTTTTTGTTTTTAAAAATAGATATATTTTTTAATAATAACATTCATTTTAATTGATGTTGCAAAGTTAATAAAAAATATTTCGTTAATGATATTGACTATATCAATGTAGATGCAGTAACCGACTGAGAATAAATATATTTATATATATATGTATACTCAGAAATTGGAGCTATTTATAATAAAGAAAAAGAAATTTATTTATCCTATTTATATAATGTTGAATATATAGAAACAGCAGCTGATATCAACAGAAATATATATATATATATATATATATATATATATATATATATACCTACACTATACTCCGCAGGGGCTAATTAAAGCAATTTAAGTTCAGCTAATTTTTATACAAGATTATAGGAAAAATATCAACGTGGTTTAATCTGTTTATCTTTTTCATGCGCTCCATTACATAAATTACAACGATGTGAATCCCAGTATTCAATCAAGGCGACGAGGGCCGCTCCTGGTATATATTACTCAAAGGATCTGTGGATGTTGTGATACATGGCAAAGGCACCGTTGCCACACTGAAGACTGGCGATGATTTTGGCAAATTGGCTTTGATTAACGACGCACCCAGGTAAGCAGACGAAATAGTAAACTCTTTGCCCTCCGCCAATCCTCCGCGAATCCATTTAAATTTGTTTTCCCCTTTTTACAAAGTGCACAACATTTTCAACTGTCAGTTCGCTTGCATAAAAGTTTATTTTTTCAAAATAAAAGTTTTTAGACAGTTGGCAAAGTGTAAGCCAGATCATCAACAATTCGCTGCAAAACGATTTCATCTCTTTCTCAGTGAGTTGGGCAGCTACTCTTAACTTTACCTTTGGCCAACTTACAAAAATAAAATAAAGTAATTTAGTATAAACATTTACAATGGGGCTACCAGCATCACTCTTGCAACCGGGTAATAATATTATTAAATTGGGGTCTTCTGCACTGCAAGAGAATATAGCTCTTCCTCCTTCTGAGAATATAGCTCCTCCATCAACCCCAGTTCCTGCACGAATGCCAGAATTTATGATGGGGCTTTTATGTCATTGACAATAATGCATCCCTAGGATGCTGCATCTTTTCCTGGATAGGGCGATACATTCTGTTAGGATGTGAGTTGAGGACTCTTCCGTGACTTTACAAAACCTACACTGAATGTTACTTTAAATACCAATTTTGGATATTTTCTGCTGCACAAAAATAAGAAGAATAAACACTCAAAAATAAATAAATATAATAGTACCCATTGTTTGGCATTTGTAGCTAATAATTGAATATTGACACAAAATATTAGGAAAATAGAGAAAATATGCTTCACATTTGTCCAACATTCTCTGTGAAAAAAAAACCTCATAGCCATAAGCCAATTGCCATGGCTGAAAGCAGCACTTCAACCGGCAACAGCTTTTAACAAAGGCGTACAAATTGCTTTTAGCCGGAAGGCTTAAAATTGAACAAAGTTTCAGAATTCTAAGAAAGTATTAATGGATTTGGTTGTCAGTAAAATTTTTAATTTAACTTTGTGCTTTGTGCTGTTTTAAGATAAATATACAAAAGGCTTAAATTAAATTAATTATTTCGAATTTACGGAACTAATAAATTAAATATTTTACTTAAACATAAGTTTTTTTAACTAAATGCGAACTCTCCATTAAAGTCTTTAGCTCATTTCATATTTTAAAAAAAAGTCTTAAAATGTGATCCATTTGTATCAATAATAAGCTGAAATGCATAATTCAATTAAATGTTATTTAAAATGTTTTATTAACATTTATACAAGGAACTAAAATTAATAGTCAAAGAATACTAATTAATAAGCTTGGCTTCTATCCAATATGCATCGATTTTCTGTTTAACAGCGAAATGCGTTTTTCATGGAAAATGCCTTAATTGCATTGATGGAAATTTTCAAATTATAGAGGAGATGGAAAGGCAGGTTAATTTGTAAACAGTTTACGAGGATGTAATTAAAAGTTTGCTGCCAATACGGAATACTTGAAACAAAATATTGTTGAGAATTCTTCAAGTTTTAAGTTTAATAGTTCATTAAAGCACATTTAAAACTTTTTCAAATTGACAAATAAAATACACAAAACCAAAAAAAATAAATAAAATGCTTTCAGAGCTGCTACAATCGTTTTGAAGGAGAACAATTGCCATCTGCTGCGAGTGGATAAGGAGCACTTTAATCGCATCCTGCGTGATGTCGAGGCCAATACACTGAGATTGCAGGAGCACGGCAAAGATGTTTTAGTGCTGGAGCGAGTTGCAAAACAACGTGGACAACATTCAGCATTCAAGTGAGTCTCAATTATATAACAATTGTATTTACCCCAGCCATACGTCAATTTTAATTGAAATCGCGAGACAGCAAATGCCATAATTTGATGGCATTCTTATCACCAAGTTGAAAGTGATATTTTATAATTAATTATTATTATTATTTGCTATTATATTCCATTATCAGATATACCGTGATGTCGGGCACACCGAACAAAATGCTCGAACATTTGCTAGAGACGCGCCTGGGACAGACGGTCAGCGGAATGGATCCGTTTCTCGATGATTTTCTGCTCACGCATATCGTATTTATGCCGGTGGTGCAGCTCGTCGATGAATTGGCCAATTAATATCCTTTTTACAAAACAAACTAAGTTCTTATCACTAATGAAAAACACACATAAATATTTATTTGCGGTTAGACGCATAGCTTGGTTGAGGTTAGATGAAGAATATGGTATAATTACATATAGAAATATACATACACATATTATATGCTTTACGGTGGAGTCTAGACAGATCCATCAAATATCCTTTAATCCATCTTCGTCCTTTTTCTATCCATCCTCTTTTACACTAAGAAAAAATTTAACTGAATTTAAAAAAAAATCTGTCTACGTTTGATAATTTGAAGGAAAATTTGGAATACAAAAAAGATTTTTTTTTATATGCACATAGCAACAAGTCATAATTCTGATATATAACATAAACTGTGAGTTGCACGCGAAAACTCTTTTAGTAATCACTGCTAAGATAACCTTTTGTCTGCTATTCACTTTACTTTTTCACAACATTATTATTCCCCTTTTGTAAATATTTAATTTTCCTACGGACAACGCATCCAGTTTCCAAACAATTTAGCCGCAAACAGCTAGGATTTATTGCAAAATTGAGGCTTTTGTTATGTTGCTCTCAATAAAAACTTTTTGATTTGATTTACAGCCTAATGCAAGCAAATAATATTAAATTCGACTTAATTGAATTTTTTGAAGGCAATTCGAAACTCAGTCAGCAAGTCTACTTTAAAGAACTTTTCCTACTAGTCCCCAAAATGGTCCACTTTAAACGCGCCACTTTAAAACTCTGCCACTCTGCCCCAAACCTCCACCCATCACTTCCGCCCCGCCCCGCCCCGCCCATTGCCACCGCAGTCTATTAAGCACTCGGCTGAAAAGCAACTGACACAGGAGTCACGTTCTCTCTTTGGGGTGGATATTAGAGTAGGAGTCAAAAAGGATGAGGATAGGAAGGTCAACAAACATATCCACAACGACAGCTTAAGTGTTGGCAGCATGCAAACCACATACACACACACACACACACACCACACACACACAACCCACGCACACACACACACCCCACACACACACACACACAAGCAAGCACACACACACACGGTGGCACACCCACAAACTGAAAGTCAAAGCATTAAGTCAGTTTCGTGACTAAAAAGCACAAGAATGGAGAATTCTTTTTATGCTATTGCTAAATATTTAATGCTCTAGCAAATTTATTCAAAAATCGTATACCAAGAAATTTTGTTCGACTAAAATTTAAAACATAAATACTCTTTTCCTTTCTATCGCAGTTAAGGGTGAATTTAATAGCTTAAAAACAATAGGATTAAACAATCTGTCCTGCTTCAATACACTCGAAACATTTCCGTTTCCGTTTTTGACAAAAGTTTTACGTTTCCGCTTTTCCGTTTTGCAAATTGGAGCAACTTGGCACATGTAAAAACGAGACGAATTATATTTATATTTACCACTGTTGATGCTTACTCAATATTATATATATATATATATATATATATATATATAAGATCAAGCAAAAGCATGAATAATTTTAAAATGCTTTATAGTGTTTTGTGTCACTTTTAGAATTAAGGAAACTAATGAAGTGATACACTTCCATTTCGAGCCAAGCAACAGTTAACGTTAAAGAGACAGATGACACAACATAGTTCAAATGGTCTACACACACACAAACACACACACACACACAGACTGAAACACACAACAATAACAGAGCACGTGGACATTGGGTCAACAATTTGGGAATGTGTATGTAGGGCAACAGCTGTTGAGGGAGGTCGAAATGGGGGGGTTCAATGGTGCTTGAAACTAATCTCCAATCTGCATTGGAATACGTGATGTGCTTAGGTAGAAGCTACTTTCTAAACCCACCACCCAAAAACTAATCCACCACTTTTAGTTTTTGTGCGTGTGCGTGGCAAAGGAACAGATTTGCAGGAGGGGCAAGATTCAAGTAGTCCTTTGAGCTCTGAGATTTGGTTACCTTAACTGCTGTGCACCTTCCATTGTGATACGCATGATGAGGCCCAAACGCCCGAGGATCGCGAGTACATCATCAACAACGCTAAGAAGCGTGTCATCCAATTCATGCAAAAGTGGGTTATGGCCGTGCGGCACGCCGCCTTCGAGGAGCCAAGCGTATGCGATTTTATTGAAGATCTGGCCGCCGAGGTGGAAGCCGATCCCGATCTAAACGAGGAGACGAGCATCATACACAACGTGCTAACGCAGATGGCCAGATATCAGGAGGATCGCAACCAGAATGCCGGTCAAAAGTGGAAGTTGCCCACAAATGGACAACCGATTTGCCTATTCAGCGGCAATGCGACGCCATCAAAGACAGTCATCCGGCCGGACGATGATAGTGAGTTGAAATTTGATTGCTTAATGGGAGAACTTCATCACATCATCTCTTTGTTCCCTTTGTTTTGTAGTAATTTTCCGTGTATATTGTGCGGACCACACCTATTGCACCCTGCGCTTTCCCATGCACACCACGGCGGAACTAATCAAGGCTTGTGCCGCCGACAAGCTTCAGTTGAACCGTGGAGCCGACGACTTGTGCCTCGTCGAGGTTAAGTCCAATGGCGAACGCTCCGTATTCAAGGATCAGGATGTTAGCATACCGACGGGTCTAACGCTCAATGGCCGTTTGTTTGTCTCCGTCAAGGATCATCTAGATGCTTTGGTAAGTCAATACAACAGTCCCCCCAATCCTCACTTCCTCCCCCGAATGCCTAACAATTTTGTATTCTTTGCGTTGCAGACCCAATTGCCGGAACAGGAGTGCGTCATAGATGGAGTCGACATCGATTTGGAACTCTTGAGCACCAAAGAGCTGGCCTATCACATCACAATCTTTGAATGGGATTTATTCTGGGCGGTGCATGAATACGAGCTACTCTATCACACCTTTGGCAGGCATCATTTTGGCAAGGTACACTTAAAGAAATACCACTTTGTTAGCCTTATACATACATCAAAATACTTAAGACTTTGTCTGAAGAATTTATTCATCCTCTGTCTATATTTAGTAAGATTTGGTAGTTGAGGCAGTTATCATTATGGAAAGATAAAATTATATGTAATCTTTGGCATATTTAAGATGTTGTCCAAATAGGTAATATTCGCCCAGAAGGATAGTTTACATTATTTGATTGTGGTAGATGATGTTAATTAAAATAAACAAATTATTATTACCACATACAAATTTTAATGTTAACTTTGAACTGAAAGCAAAACATTTTTAATAGTTTTGAAAAACATTTTATTTTAATTTGAAACTTTTAAGCTTTGACTATCAATTAAAAGATTTTATAAAAACCCATTAATACCGTTATCTAAAAAAAAAAGATTTAGATTTAGAAAACAATTTCTAGGATATTATTTATAAAAATCTTTATTTTCTTGAAGAGAATATATAACTTTGAAGTAAATTTGCCTAAAAGCTAAATATTAAATAAAAGTTCAGCATAGGTGTTATTCTTAAGTAGTTAAAAAATATCACAAATTTTCGACAAGTGTAAGTTGGTAAGAAAAAGGGACACGTACATAGCTGAGGCACATGGCCTAAGGCTGCCTTCCTGCATTGTTTGGCAGAAGTTTGAAAGCCAAATCGGCTAATTAGGCTGCAAGTGCAGCCCTTTACTCCATGGTGGTCGGGAAGGGACAGGGGGATTTTCCTGCATACCAAAAGTTTGCCGTGAGCCATTTGCAAGTTTAGCATTTGTCATGTATCTGCAAATTGAGTTGTGGCACGAGTTATCTGCCAGAAATAGTTACAGCAATTAAAGCTTGCCAAGTTTCGTACTAATGCCAACTATTAACACAGATTACGGCCAATCTGGATGTATTTCTGCGGCGCTTCAACGAGGTGCAATACTGGATTGTCGCCGAGCTCGTCTCCACGCCAAGTCTTAGCAAACGAGTGGGTCTTGTGCGTAAATTCATCAAACTGGCCGCTTAGTAAGTGTCACAAATAATACGAAAATTCTTTCTAATCTATAATAAATATAACACAATATTTTCAACACACAGCTGCAAAGAGTATCAGAATCTGAATGCCTTCTTTGCGATTGTCATGGGCTTGTCGAATATGGCCGTGTCGCGGTTGCATCAGACCTGGGAAAAGATACCATCGAAATTTCGAAAGATCTTTCAAGAATTCGAGGCACTCATCGATCCCAGTCGCAATCATCGCGCTTATCGTTGTTTCGTTGGCAAACTGCAGCCGCCGCTGATTCCCTTCATGCCGCTCCTGCTCAAGGACATGACCTTTGCCCACGAGGGTAACAAGACGAGCCTTGACGGACTGGTCAACTTTGAGAAAATGCACATGATGGCCCAAACAATGCGCACCATTCGCTTCTGTCGCTCGCGAAACTTGGGTAAGTTTTATAAAAAAATTAATTAACAACTTTTTATTGTTTTTTTTTTAGTTATGTTTTTTTATTTAACCCACCCTAAATAACTTTTAAAAGGTTTACTGATTTTTTTAACATTTGTTGGTTGTGGATAATTTTGTATTAATCTAATCTAAATACAAATATAAAAGATGACTATTTCTATAAATTAATAAAACATTTCAAATTTGTTCAATTTCCTTATTTTGATATTCTTTCTTTGCATTCGTTTATGTTTGGTTCTTTTTGACAACCAAATCGATATTTATTTTTTCCTGAAAAGGCAAATTTATTAGAATGCACTAATTATACATTTTAATTTTAATTAAACTTTTTGTATTTTTCAGTTTCGATTAAAATTATTTAGAATGAACTAATTATACATTTTAATTTAAATTAAACTTTTTGTATTTTTCAGTTTCGATTAAAATTAATTAATAAACAAATTAAACAAAAATATATAAAACGCATTATTATTTTCAGGTCTGGAGCCACCATCACCAAAGAGCGAGGGAGAAGTTCGCTCGTACATCAGCTGTTTTCGTGTGATTGACAATCAGCGGGTTTTGACTGCCATGTCACAGAAGGTGGAACCGACCCGGAAGCTAAATTAAAGTCAACTTAATGAAACAACCAACAAGTCGTCGTTTAGTCCCTTAGAATTAGCTCGTATTTAGTGTCTATAAAGAGTATTTATTGGGCTTAAACAAGAATAATACCCATACAAATAGTAATAAACTGCAGAGTTATGAGCTTAGCTGAGTTGTTTTTAGCTGCCCCTCTAGCAATCAACCAGTGCATTCTGAACTAAGCGCCGAAACCCCCCAAAAAATTAATCAGCTTACTTTATTCAAATTAGCCAGGAACTAAACTAAAGTTTATGTAAGCTTGGCAAATTTGCATAATTATGTTACAACAAAAATAAACTATCTCAATTTTCCAAAATGAACTGAAACAAAAAAAAAAACAAGAAAACTTTTTGCTTTCAAAAACATTTGGCTTTGGGTAGGACAAGGGAGTTACCAAACTCCCAACGAGCGTTACAATAAAAGCAAACAAACAAAAAAAAAACAAATGGGCATGTGTGATACTAAACATTTAGAGAGCAACAACAACAACAACAACAACAAAAAGAAAACAAAACCAATGTACTATACTATATTTCCTACAACTTTACTAAAAAAAAATAACGAAAAATAACAACAACAAAATATGTTATACGAATATCCATTTAAAATTCATGGCTATGGAAAAGTCCACACAAAAAAGGAAAAATATTAAATTTGAGTCTATTTTTTTAAATCAAAATACAAATCTGACGAATATTTGGCATGTCATAAGCATAAGCGACTTATCTGTATAATCAAATCTAGTTGAAGCTAGTTAATATTATATATAATATACATAAGTTATGTAGTCCTAAGTCATTTATTTAAATTTTATTTTCTCTTTTAACATGTTTGTTTTATCTGTTCAGCATTCATAAATAAATTACAACCATACTTACATTTATAGGCAGTTATTTTAAGTTGTTTTATTTTGTAGAGAAAATACATAAATTTTTTGTTGACTTAAGTAAATAATACAAGTAAAAATATGCTAAGTAAAAGCATTAAAATCAAAAACACTGGAGAGGGACCTTATTAGTTGTAGAATATGTACAAAAGATAATGGCTTCATTCAACATGTACTTATTTAATAGGAATTACTTTAAAAACAAGAACCCACAGAAAGTTCTTTAGGCAAGTGTGACTTTTATGGGGCCTCTCTACAAAATTTCGTGTCTTTTATCTCAAAGTTCTAAACTCCTATGCAGGTCTTATAAAAGGCAACACTTGATATATTATATATATGTATATGTAAAATTAATAAAGCCAAAGTAGTTAACTTATATTTATAGACATTGTAGTAACGAAAGAAACCAACTCCTCTCCCAAGAAGGTCTCTCAAACAACGACATACCACTTAGACAAGAACCACTACGTAGGCGACTATACCCTACCAGACCATTCAACGTAGTATATATATATGTATATGTATTCAATTATCTATATTTATGCACTATCTATTATAATTCTCGTATACCCAACACAATCAATCAATGCACAATAACCGACAAAAATACGAGTTCAGAGGTTTCTCACAAAACAGTTGTATGAATTTTTAATGCAACTTTTATATAACTGCGAATTTGAAACGATTGTTTTTAGTTTATTAGGTATATATGATCAAATTTCATTTTGAACTAAAATAACACAAAACGAAAAAGCAAACACCAATTTAAAGAGAACTTAAGAGATTTCAAGCCTTTAATTACTTTATCTACCAAACGAAATGGGGAGTTTCTGTCTGAATCGTCCATTAAGAATTGCTAATTAACAATAATATAAAAACAATTTTCCGATAAGTAAAATCATCTAAATATGTAGAATACATGTTTATTTAGATGTAGACCAATACGTTGTCTAAATGACATCACATATGTTTACCCATAAATTTAGATCAATCTAGTTTAAGAAACGTTTTCAAAACTTTTTGTGTCAAATATTAAGATATACAGCTATAAATATATTCATATATTTTGTAGCCTTTCTATTGTAGGACAAAATACCGTAATTACTAAATTACTAAAGTAAAACGATAAAAACAAAAGAAGAAAATTTCAAATTTTGAATTGTGATTCGATTTGACAATCCTAAAAGAATTTCTAAAATTTTTGTTTACATTTATACAACAGTTATGTTTTCCAACATTCTTTTAAGCACTTTGCATAAATTTGTAAGAATCAGGTAAAGAGATCCTAGCTAAACCTACAAATATACCTCCGCTTAAACAATCCAGGCACTATATATTCAAACAATATGTTTGTTAACAATTAATGTGAAGAGCCAGTGAAAATTACAGTAAATGTTCAAACCAACTAACTAAATGTTCAAATCAATGTTTACATGTCTAACAAATAAAATCTTAACAATTTTACTCAACCATATGTATTTATATATGTGTGAACTTTAAAATAATTAATTAAATAGACTAGTTTTAATGTTCATTGGAGCTCACAGTAAGAATACAACACCAATTACAAACATTAAATAAATAGACTAGACCTTAAAATAAATAAAAAAAAAAAACTTATCTAAGCTCACAGTAAGAATACAAAACGAGCAAAGAACAAGTAGAAGGCCACAAAAACAGGCAACTCTAAATATAGAGCAATATAAAAATAACTTTAACAACTAACATATAAATACATGCATATAAATGTTCATGCTTGTTAAGTTCAAGGAGCAGCTCTTTTAACCGTTTATAGTGATTAACGAAACCAAATAAATTTATGCAAAGCTACAAATATTTTAACAATAACCTTTTAATGTTACAAGAAACCTAAGCAAATGGACACTATGTAACTTTCAATGTCTAACATTTTGATCTTTAACAAATAATCAAATAAAATTTTATGTGTTAGCAAAAAAAAAAATAAAGCAGCAAATTATATTCAACTTAAATTATTTTAATTATCATTCTAAAAGCTCGTGAGCGAAAGCTTTCGTGTGTGTGGTTAAAACCACAAGTCAGGTATGATTTCATCTCTTGACTGAACGAAACAAGTATGTTGATTAATTGAAAAGGTGTGCTTGAAAATACCCTGTGCTGAACATAACGTTTTTTAATTTATTATAAATGCTGGAATTTCTAAATAATATATAAAAATACACTAAAATAAATTAAGAATGCCAAGCAACCGACAGGCAGTAAGGCAACTTATACAAGTCACAGTGTACAGGCGACAGCACACCCACATAAAGAACATCGTTCTTACAGGGTATGTGAAGAGACGCAGTCAATGTTGAGTGATTTGAGAACGACGCACCAGTTACTCATCAAAGCTTGAACGTGCTGGATCTAAGCAGAAAAAAAACGAAGTGCAAACTTGCGGCTAATTATATACGTAATGGCAAAAGTAGCTCCTAAAATAAAGTTAAACAATGGCAGAGAGATGCCCATACTGGGCCTGGGCACCTGGCGATCATTCGAATCACAGGCATATCAGGCGACACGAGACGCCATAGACATTGGCTACAGGCACATCGACACCGCCTTCGTCTACGAGAACGAACAGGAAGTGGGTCGAGCAGTAAGGGAGAAGATCGCCGACGGGACGATTAAGCGTGAGGAGATATTTGTGACTACCAAATTAGGTGGCATTCACCATGATCCGGAGATTGTAGAGCGTGCCTGTCGCCTCAGTCTGAGCAACCTGGGTCTGGACTACATTGATTTGTATCTCATACATATGCCAGTTGGGCAGAAATTCCACAACGACAGCAATGTTCATGGCACCTTGGAGCTGACCGATGTGGATTATTTGGATACCTGGCGTGAAATGGAGAAACTTGTTGATTTGAAACTCGTACGCAGCATTGGTCTGTCCAATTTTAATGCGTCGCAGACGGAGCGAGTGGTAGAGAACTGTCGGATCAAGCCCGTAGTCAACCAGGTCGAGTGTCATCCAGCATTCCAGCAGCAGCAGCTGCGTGCCCATGCAAAGGAGCATAACATTGTGATCTGCGCCTATTGTCCGCTGGCGCGTCCGCAACCGGCGCGGAACTGGCCACCATTTTTCTATGATGAGCGTGCGCAGCTCTTGGCCAAGAAATATGGTCACACTGCGGCGCAAGTATGTTTGCGATACCTCATACAAATTGGCGTGGTGCCTCTGCCAAAGTCGTCGAATAAATCGCGCCTTGCCGAAAACTTTAATTGTTTCGATTTCGAGCTGGAGCCAGAGGATCTGCAAATCATAGAGAAATATCACACGGGAGTGCGCACAATTCCATTCAGTGGCATGGCCGGCCACAAGTACTATCCATTCACCGACGCGTTCTAGTTTTTCTAATTCAATGAGCTCTACTTAAAAATATTAATAAACACTACAAACACATTAATAAATACAGAGTTGCATTTGAATAAGCTTATAAGCTGCGGCGATTGATAAGCGAATCTTATCTGGAGTACATGGAATACCTTATGTAAAGCTGCTAGATCATCAAATAATATTTATTTCTTTTTAGAGATATTCACGAAGAATTAAATTCATATCTGGTAAAAGCTGTCATTTTGTCGCCTGGGGTATTGTAGTTTCTGTCTTATCTGTTGAGTGATTTGCAGTTGACTGCGAAGTCAAACCTTGACCTTGCCTGAAAGCGGATTTATAAATAAAGTCTAACGTTTTTCCTTAAAAATATTTGGCGATTTTCGTATTTGATTCAAAATGATTCAATTATTCAGTTAATCTTTGCTCAGAGTATCAACAAGTTTGTGTGTCGTGAAACATTATTTATTTAGTATTTAAATACTAAATACTCTTTAGGGTGACCATTTGCTGTTCAGCTAATTTTTAAATATGTACACACTTGCGGAGAAATCAGCTGTTTAATTTATTTAGCCTTTCCCTTTGGACGCTTGATCAAAATTCCTTAAAATTATGTCAATTATACTCAGAGGCAATCTGCGCACAAACTGGCTGTTTAGGGTACCAAGCTGATTATCTCTCATTATCATCTCCTTAAAGCATGTACCTATATTTTTTATACAGCATGTTTGCTACAGCTCCAGTGCCAAAGCGAGCGGCGAAGCAGGCAAAACGATACCCAAAAATCTACTCGAGGATAAGCAAACGGCTAATTTGCAAAAGGAAAACGGCGCCATTTTTGACAAGCGACCATTCAAACTGCATTTGGATAAAGGTAAGTTTTGCCCTCCAGCAGGGGGGTGTAAACAGTAAAGCAAATTGTTTACATAATCGACAAAACACATGTTGCAACTTCCACAGATAAAACATACAGCTGGTGCCTGTGCGGCAAGTCCAAGTCGCAACCACTCTGCGATGGCACGCATAAAAATGAATTTCTCAAGATTAAGCTGAGGTAAACAGCTGCCTATAAAACATATAAAATAGTCTGAATATATCGGCTAATTATCTACATCATTGCAGGCCCATACGCTTCAAGGTGGAGCAGACTGGCGACTATTGGCTGTGCAATTGCAAACAGACAACTCATCGGCCCTTCTGCGATGGCACCCACAAGCAGCCCCAGATCCAGTCGGCCGTTAAATAATTTAGCATAGCTTTAAGGTTGCATGCAACAAACGCATTTGTGGCATATTGATGTGGCGAAATGAGAGAAATGCAAGAGTACAATTTTGAATCAAGCAACACATGTTTTATTTTGTAGATTATAGAACGTTATTTTTACATACATAAATAAATGCCTTCGCAGCCCAATACACATGTATATTAAGTGATATATATATATATGAATGTAATGTATATTTGTAAATATATATATATATATATATGTTTATGTTCGTGTGTATATGTGCTCAAGCTCAACAAAATATTTACAGCGTTTAGTGCTCATAGAAAATGAAAATAGTTCTTCAGACATATGCGTAGAAATTAACCCAAGATAAAAAATTATAGAACACAAGCAAATAATACACAATTGTTTCTTTTTTTTTTTTGTTTATTTAAAGAGTAAATCCTAAGTAAATTTGTTTCAGAAATTAGATAGTAGCTTTTGTTTTTTATTTAATTGATTTTTTACACATAAATTATAGAACTAAAAAAATGAGTTCAGAGCAAAAAATGGCTTAAATATTACTATACTCAATAGTTTATGCATTTGCATCGATTGTTGCTGTTGTTAATCTAAGAAGATTGAAAATTCCAAATTACATCTCATCTACATAAACACTAAGAGTTCTTTTCACATTTCTCAAATCTACTATGCAGCAACACACTCAATAATAACGACGAAAGAGTCAATAAAAATTATAAATTCATTAGTTTTTAAAAACGACTTTGTATGACACACAGCAAAAACCAAATTTGAAACCAAAACCAAATTATTATAAATTTAATTTAAAGTATTTCATTTTAACAATTTGTGTTTCACATCAAGTCTTTCTGTCAGTTACTTTTTTCCACACCTTTTGTTTATTTGTATCGTTTTTTTTTACCTCGTTTTTTTCTTTTTTTTTATTTCTTCTACTATAAACAATTTAGATGCAATATGTTGATGTTCAATTTGCCAAATGGCAACAGCAGGCGCCAACTAAACGGCCGTTGCAAGTTGCATGCTTCGAATATTTTGAATGCCAGGCATTTAACGTAACACAGCTTTGTCTTTAACAAAATTGAGCAGTTTGAACGCGTTTTTTAATCTGTTCGAAAATTCAATCGGCCAAAAGCTGTCGCCATTTCGTAAATCTTTTAATTACATAATTACTACCGAATTGAATTAATTGTTTGTATCAATTGTTAATAACTAATGTACATGTATAATGTATATCTCATGTGTATTATTTGTTAGACAATACATTTACCAGTGCTATGATGTGTATTTGTGTATTTGTGTGTTCTGTGTGTATGTTTGCATTTGAATTGTGATTTCTCGATGGTTATTTGGTTCCTTATATAGTTGAGTTGTTGTTGTTTTTGTTGAAGTTGTAGTTGTAGTTGCAGTTTTTGTTATTTTTGATTAATTTGGTTTTAGTTTAGGTTTTAGCATAGCAAATTTTGTTAAATGTATTCTCCGTTCGAATTTGAATATTTATTCAGCAAACAATTAATCATCGAAGGCTGTTGACTGTGGTTGTTGATTATGTTTAATACTCTTCGTCCTCTGGTGGTGCATCGTCTGGTGGCGCAAAGCCATCCTGAGGTTCCAAAAAATAAGAATATTATTTATTATGTAATAATATTTGCTAATAATATATAAAAGACTCTCTCACTTACCTCAGTTGCATAGAGTATGTCCAAAATCTTTTGAATCAGCTGTGCTGGTTCAGCCTCATCGGCTTCCTGGCAACTACGGTAGTTAAAGAATGGTTAAAAAAAAAGAATTAAATAAGGACTGAGTTGAACTTACAGTATTTCAATGTCGCGCAGCTTGGTGAAGTAGAAATCACGCTCTTTCTCAAGACCTTCTAGATTCAAGCGCATGTCCATTACCTAAATAGAGAGCGACGGATCAAGTTAAACAGATGATGAATGTGTCCTTGGGAGTGGTAACTTACCTGATTGGAGAGCTCTTCGATCTGATGATTGGATGCCGCACCAGCCGCATCGCTCTTCTTGACAGCTCCCGTGCCGGCAATCATTCGATGCGGCGGCGTCGCATTATTTGTGCGTGGCGGCACCTTAGAGACTGCTTGGATTGGATAAGAAAATAACGTTAATCTTAATATAAATGTACCTGCAAATTATAGTAGATTTAACAAACGTGAAGCACTCGCGTCATCAAATGGCCAGAATTCAAGTGGCGCTTTTTGTTGTGGTTTGTCATTTTGCAGTTTTGGTGCATTCAGTTTTGTTAAATTATAGAATTAAATAAATACGCTTATGAGCTAATTTAAACGTGCCACCGAATGTACAATAATGTGTATGTTTTGATGTTTGTACAAAAATGTATCTGATGAAAGTTATTCTTTTTGTTTTTTGATGGGTGGATTTGTGTGGGCTGTAAACTAAGACGAACAAAAACTAAAGCAAAAGCAAAACCAAAACTAAACCAAACCAAGAGAACCTACTGGGCTTTGTGGCTGTCGTTGTGGCTGCCGCTGTTCGTGATTGTGCCACCATTGGCACACGCCTATTGGAGCTGGCAACGCCGCCGCCGCCGCTTGTGCCAGGCAGAGATTTAACAGCACCGGAACCAAAGCCCATTGGCGCACCTTCGCGCACACCGCTGGCATCATAATCTCTGCCATCGTAGTTGGCGTCGAAGAATTTTTTGAACCATTGCAAAAACTCGAAATTATCTTGGAAGCGACCCTTTATCAATTTGTCAATGGGTATTATCTAAAAGTAAAATGTGTGAGAGAGAGAAAGAGAGAATAATATGCAGTGTTTTGTTGAATGAAGTGAGAAAAAAAAAATAAACTCAAATAACCAAGACAATTTAAGTAGAAACATAAGTAGCAGTTAAATTAATATTAAAAAATTATACATGAGAAATGTGCACACGCAAAACAAAAAGACAACTGTGTGTGTGTGTGTGTGTAGTGTATATGTGTGCTGAGTTGTGTGTGTGCGTTGGGTGCTGCGATGCGTATGCTTTTTGGTGGGTGCACAACAATCACAAATGTTGCCACTGCCATTTTTAGACGTTTTTTTTGTGTGGCTTAAAATGGATTTTTCTATTTTTTTTTTATTTTCGCGTGCTTCACGTTCGTTTTTATATTTTTTTTTGTTGCCCACACGCACAACACAAATATTGTAAAATATAAAGTAGACGAGACAGTGGCGTATACAGCGACGACGACCCATCACCGTAACCAGCTTCTGCTATCATAATTATATCATCAACACCAATCTCTCTTATCGAGCGAGCCCATACCCGGTTGGATGCGTAATGCTGACATGCGGCTATTATTGATCACATGCTGATGCTGAACTGGATGTGGATGCTGCTGCTGTTGCGGGCGACGGTGCATTAGATGCAGATCATTGTTGGTGCTTCCCACACCGCTGCCGGTGTGGCTGCCGGATCCGTTACCCAGCTTGACGCCGCCCCGCTGGCTCAGTGGATCGTATTCACGTCCATCATAATTGGCATCGAAAAACTTCTTGAACCATTGCAGAAACTCGAAATTGTCTTGGAATCGTCCCTTAATAAGTTTATCAACGGGTATTATCTGTAGATGTTGTTGTTTTTCCCAGCAGTTGTTGTTGTTGTTGATGTTTTTCGTTGGTTTGTAACGGAAATGTCAGTTAGTCACACACATATAAAAGTTAAACTCTTAATGGAATTTCAACAATTGGCTCCACCCAGCCCCAAAAAGAGTTACATTTTGGAATGTAGTTTAAACATATGTTAAGAAAAAGAACAGAACTAAAAGAAACTTACTTAATTATTACACATGATATTTATGAAGATGTGATCAATAATTGCAACTGATTTTATATATAATTTAAATAATCAATAATATGATCACACTTCCATAATTATCAAATCATAAATATTTAAACTAATATTAAAAAATCTTTACATTCGCATTACATATATTTCAAAAGAAAGAAGTTTTTTGTACTAAATTTGTATTCTGATATATGAATATTATAAAACTTTATATGCAAATAATCTGATTAATATTAGATTTACCACAAACAATGATTATTATAATAAATGTGCTCATCGCAACACACACAGGGCAATCTCAATAATATAATTAAATTTGTAAGTGTGCCAACCTTGGTGTTAGAAAACAACATAATTTAAAAATCTAATATATATGTATATAAGACTGGAAAATATACAAAGAATATATATGTGTGGAGAAGGTAGATAGAGTTACAATTTACCTTATCGACGGACATTTTTTTGAAGCCCGCCTGCAAGATCTTAAAGTTCTGTATGTACTCATGTTCCAGATTTGTACGGAATTTGACACGCTTGACGGGCACTGAATTTGGGAACAACATGTCCATGAACTGACAGTAAGCGGCACCTAAAAATAGACGCGACATATAAATATATATTGAATAGGTGATCGGTGATTCGGTAGACTCACCCGTGCACAGTTCCTCAATTTTGGAGAACTGCGATTGGAGGCAATCGTTTACCCAGGCCAGCATGTCATGACGAGACAGATTCTCGGACGTCACATTTGTGGAGTATACGTTAACAGCCATATCTCTGTGAATCTCTTGTTGTTGTATACGTTGCTGTAAAATTAAAATAATATATTTATTGTATTTCATAGTTTAACTGTGTCATACATAAAAGGAGGTATGTGTGTGTGTGTGTTTGTGTGTGTAATACTGGTAATTACAGCTCAGCTTATAATTATTTCAATTTTTTATTCGCTTGATTTTTGTGTGTGCATTGAAGCGTCGCAGATGTGCGTGCCTCAATATCAAGATCACGTTAATCACAATCTACTGCAACATCTGCGGTGGCATGTGGCATGTTGGCACGATTGTTTGATATAAGTACATATCTGTGTTTGTACATGAAAGTTTACCGCTGCTTTTCCTTTTAATTAATTTAGTTGTGCTTTTGCCAAATGTTTTTTACTAATTGTCATTCCAAAATAAAATGCCAATTGGACTAATTCGATAAAAAATTACTCACCGATCCCTAATTAGTAGTTAATTAAATAAACAGCGCTTTACCTAGTGTGCTGGATGTTCCCCAAATTTCCAGTTTTTATTTAATTAAAAAAAAAATACTTGTTTTTGATTAAATTTTTTGTATTTTTTTTTTTTAATTTTAATTTTCGACAGTTTTATATAAACAAAACTTTTGAATGCCTAATAGCAATCATAGATCAAGGCCTACTTCAAAACCCACTCACACATCAGCTCAGATGGGCAACTTGATTGTGGTAAATTAGCATAAATATTTACTCCTACTATTCTTAAGCGACTGTTTACAATTGGCATTAACAAATTAACGTACTCAATAAACAATCAGCAGCGATAACAATCACAGAACAAAATACAAGTACTTGACTACGAGATACCCTATTTGGCCAACTATATTATGATTTATATCAATGCTTTATGAAACTAAAGCAAACCATTTTTTAAATACAAATTTTCCCATTTTGAAAAGAATAAAGAAATTACAAAATGTGTGAAGAGGATGTATTTCAATGAGGATTGATAATTACATTAAATGGAACAAAAATAACTTTTAACACTCATTTTTTTTCGTAACCCATACCAGGTCACTGTACCCGCCTCAGGCAAAAAAAATCTATAACATTCAAATAGCAACATGTTATAGATGATAGAGATAATCAATAAAGTTGCACGCGTTGTTTTTTTTTTTATTTTAAAGTCTCTTGTCTTTTAATGCGTTCATTTGTTTACTTTGCTACAGAAAGCTGCTCTTTTTTTTAATAGTAATTGAGTTTATAAGAATCTGATTCTATAGCCTATGACCACACCTTTTCTTAGCACAAACACACTTGATTTTAAATAGCAACGTAATATTATAATGTAGAGTTGAGTCGTACTTTTTTTCTATTTAGTTAAGAAGCGACATGCAAAGGCTCCCCACGCTGCCAGCCAAGACACAATCAGGCAAATTTGAAATTAGAGTGGAAAACGCACACAAGCAACAAGCAACGCAAATGCAACAAAAGAAACAACAAGAAAAACACGCACAAGCAAATATATATTATGTATTTTGTATGGCGGCGATGGCAGCGCAATCCGTGCGAGACTGGAGCTAACGAACAATGAACTTGGACTGTGGTGGGCTGCAGCGACTGCGACTGCTTCGACTGCGACTGCTGCTGTGGCTGCTGTTGGGCGGATTTGGTTTGTCAACGCTTCGCTGCTGCCGATGTCGACGCTTCTTGAGACAGTCGGAAGCCAGCAGCCAACAGCAGCAGCCAGCAGTCAACAGAGGCAGCGACATCGGCAACGGTTCTTAGTCACTGCATTGTCGGCCAGAGTTGTGCTTTATCGTTCATGCCAAAGAAGCAGTTCAGTTGTTCAGGACTTTATTATTTATTTCGTTCGTTTTGTTTGGTTTATTATCATTTGATAAATGCCCTTTTAAAAATTTAAAAACAAAAACATATTTTACCACAGTTATTTTCTACTAATTTTCATTTCAGTCTAATTCAAGATTTGTGTACAAACGTAAAAAATAAAACATAGATGCAACAATAATCTGACTCAAAGAAAGACTGATTTAAATTATTGAATCAGGGAAACGAACTAATTGAACTTAGTTCGTTCATTTAGTTTGGTGAGTAGTACAATGTTTAATCGAACTAATTGCGAACGAATAGAGACAACTCTATTGCCGGCCGCTGCAGTCGTATCAACGTTTCAGTCATTTGGCATTATCAAGAGCAGATTGAATCAAATAAAAAAAACAGAACCAATGCCACAACGTGGGCATTAACACATACACACACCACACATACGAAGAATACTGAATTAGCCGGCAGCCGAAATGTGCCTATAAATATCAGGCCAAGTATTACATGTTTGTGTGTGTGTGTGTATAAACTTTTGCCACGTTGTGTGGCAAGTGCATTGAACCCAAAAAAAAAAAAAATAGAATAGACTCTCACGCGGTAAAATACTCTACTATCAGTGTAACAAAGCTGCAAAAATAGCCAAGGCAGTATTAAGCTAAACGATATTTTATTCTTTATGATTTATTTGCAAATTGAAAACAATTGGCCTTATGCAAAATAAAAAAAAATACTCCCATTTAATTGCTGGGAACAGAGTATAAAAAGGGCGCGCTGCGATAAAAACTAAAGTTGGGGCAATAGCCGGAACTTGACTGTGCCCCGTATTGTTGCAAATGTTGTTGCTTATTGATTGAAGTGCAGACAAAACTGCCCCAAATACACAACAAGTTGGAAAAAAAAAACTCATTATGAGGGATTTGTTTTGTTTGTTGTGACGAAGCCTGATGTTGATTATTACTTTATGTGTGTGTGTGTGTGTAAGTAGCTGGGGTGCTTGCCTTTGTGTAATTACAGTAGAAGTTGTGGCAAATGGCACATCGTTGCCAACCAATTAAGTAACCACAACTTATCACAAAAAAGTGACGTATCAATATAAATTTACCATTTGCGGTAAGATATAAATATCGACATCGATTCTCGGAAAGTATTTGTCATTGATTACACATACACAAATTAGTTTGTAAATGTGTGAAAATGCCGGTGGACTTTGAGTGGACGTCAGCATTGGCGTCCGCTAGGTCAGCAATTATAAGAAGCCAATCAAATTAGTAACAAAAAGAAAACAAGCTTGAATCGGTAAAACATACACACTCATGCGCATGCATGGACAACAATGTGCGGGGGTTGGCAGATAAAAGGCACACACACATAACAAAAGTTGACACACTAGCAATGACGTCATGCTAATAAATTTATATTGACAACAACAGCACGCAAATAACACCTGAGAGCGGCACAGGAAATGCACATATTAATGTGGCAACGCTAGTCGCAAAATGCATTTTTGTGGCAGGTAGCAATGTGTGTAACGGCATCGACAGCATCGGGCAGCACAAGCTGATTAGCCGCAAAGGCCTCTCGACGATTTGGTGTGGAATTTTGATGACTGTTCCTGTTGCAAGCGTGCAGCAGGCGCAGAAGCCACATACACATACATACATACACACCGAAAGGAGACAGACGCGCCTGCAACATTGGGCGACATTTAAATGCGTACAACACACACACACACAAATACATACGCATAGCATGTACAGAAGATATTTTCTGCTGTTTTGCGCTTAAGTGTTGTGCACTTGAAGTTTTCGGCAAGGCTATTTTAAAATCGCCACATATACACGAGAAACTCTCGCATTTTTTTTGTTGCCGTTGAACTTTCTTTTCTGCCGACGCCGCCTCTTCTAGATTTTGCCATGCACACACTTAAAAGATGGAGAAGCAAAAAAAAACGCCGCAGCCGCAACATTCACCAACACACACATATATAGACACTTGGTAACAGGCTTTTCTGCTGTTGGTTGTTGTTTTCAAGCTTAGTTCACACTCACCTAACTAAGTGAGTTTTGGATAATTGTTGATTTAACTTAAGCCGTACCTTATAATAATTCAAAGTAATTAACGACAAAAGAATCCAAAATTCTATGACGAACCGTTTTCACGTAGTGTTGCCGACTGCTCGCTAGTGTTGGCCAATCAATTTTGCTGCAGTGTTGACAGCGAATGAAACACTGCCAGCGTCTTCCAGCTATGTTAACGCCGGCGATAACAATAGGTCGATAATAATTTTAACATTTTCTGTAATCGATTTTTATTAAAAATTTAAATGCTTAACGGGCCACGCCCGCAAATAAATGACATTTAGACTTAACACTAATAAATGCAACAGTTTCAACAGTTTCAAAGGTTTAAGCATTAAATGCTACATCCGGAAAACACCAAACTTGGTATCATGGCCAGCATTATTAAGAGCCGCCTTTAAACTAAGGCCGAGCACCTGGCGGGTGTTCGCCGGATCAATGATGCCATCGTCCCACAAGCGAGCCGTGCTGTAATAGGGCGAACCCTCCCGCTCAAACATCTCCACAATGGGCTGTTTAATTTTCTGAGCCTCCTCCTCGCTAAATTCTTTGCCAGCACGCTTTCGCTGATCCTCGGTAATCTGTGCCAAAACATTCGCCGCCTGAACACCGCCCATGACAGAGATGCGGGAATTGGGCCACATGTAGAGGAATCGGGGTGAATAGGCGCGTCCACACATGCCATAATTTCCGGCGCCATACGAGCCACCAATGATCACCGTCAACTTGGGCACATTTGCACAGGCAACCGCTGTGACCATCTTGGCGCCATTTTTGGCAATGCCATGCGCCTCCGCATCGCGACCAACCATAAATCCTGAGGAGGGATTACAATTAATGACGAGTCATTCAATCAGTCAGTCAATCAACTCACCCGTTATGTTCTGCAGAAAGACCAGGGGAATTTTGCGCTGCGCACACAGCTGAATGAAGTGGGCTCCCTTGAGGGCGCTCTCCGAGAAGAGGACTCCGTTGTTTCCTACAATTCCAACGGTGCGGCCATACAGCTTGGCAAAGCCACAGACTAGCGTTTCGCCGTAGAGTTTCTTGAATTCCGTGAAGCGACTACCATCCACTATCCGAGCAATCACATCGCGCACATCGAAACTCTTCGTCAGATTTGGGCCAACAATCCCATAAAGCTCTCGGGGATCGTAGAGTGGCTCCTCCACTGCAGCAGCAGCAGTCGAGGCAGGAGGCGTCGTCGCTATGGAGTGGAGCAGCTGGTCGTTGTACGCGTTTGTTGCCGGTGTATTCAGATTGCTGACAATCTGCCTGGCCAAATACAAGGCGTGCTCATCATCCACCGCATAGTGATCCGTTACGCCTGATGTCTTGCAATGCAAATCGGCGCCACCCAAATCCTCGGCGGAGACTTCTTCGCCCGTCGCCGCCTTCACTAGCGGTGGTCCGGCCAGAAAGATAGTGCCCTGTCTTCTCACAATGATGCTCTCGTCTGCCATGGCGGGCACATAGGCGCCTCCAGCGGTGCAGCTGCCCATGACGACTGCAATCTGTGGTATGCCCTGCGCCGACATGTTCGCCTGGTTGTAGAATATCCGGCCAAAGTGCAGCTTGTCCGGGAACACCTCCGCTTGACGTGGCAAATTCGCCCCGCCCGAATCTACCAAATAAACGCAGGGCAGCCGATTCTCCTGCGCAATTTCCTGGGCACGCAGATGCTTCTTGACCGTGATGGGGTAGTAGCTGCCACCCTTAACCGTAGCATCATTGGCCACCACAACGCACTCCGTGCTGCTCAAATATAAAAATTTAGTATTTAATATTTATTCCATTTAAAAGGATTGTTGGCCAACCCGCAGACTTTTCCCACGCCGGTGACAATACCACCCGAGTTGATCACCTCTTCGCCATAGAGCTCGTAGCCGGCCAGAGTGCTCAGCTCGAGGAAGGGCGAACCCTTGTCCAGCAGCAGATTGATCCGTTCCCGCGCTAACAGCTTGCCACGCGACGTGTGGCGTTCGTTGGTCTTTGCGCCACCTCCTGTCAGCACTTGGCTGGTCACACTGCGCAATTGTGTGACCAGCTTGTGCATTTCCTTGGCATTGTCCTGTAAATGTTGCTCAAAGCAATTATTTACACATTTAAAGTTATATGTATGTTCCTACCTTATATTCTGCTGATTGCTTATCGATTTCGCTGCTCAGCACATTCGCATCGCCCACGTGTATGAGGCGCGTTTGGCTGCGCCTCAGCTGGCTGGCCATGGAATGCCGCAGAAGTTGGGTCAGTTGGAGCTTCAGCATGCTGGCGGAGCGGATAAATGCAGTAACTTAACGGATATGTTGGGGTAAAGATCACAGCGCTGTTACGTCAGGTGTGCATGCGCTGGTCACACTAAATGCGCGATCAGCTGTCAGTAGCATAGCGCCATCTAGCGAGATTCCTTTGAAAGTCCAACCAATTGTGAGCAAGCATTTTAAATTAGTACAACATAAAGCGCCATCTATTGCTCGTTTTCTTAAAACCAATTTTCGAAAACAGATAACAACCACAAAAAAAATTGCAATTATTAAACTCGAATAATTTATTTATTACCCAACTTTGATTTAGATATCGAATCAAGGAAGCACCGATCCCTCTGTAAATAATAATGTTATTGAAGATTTACTTATGCAGGATAAATAAATTACTTATTCTATAAAGAGTAAATAATAAGTATATTTTTTGTTTTTAGGCTTTGGTAAATTTATTAGCTGTTTTAAATTCAAGTTGTGATCTAATAACGCAAATTGGTTCTTTCTACAACTAGGCAAACGACATAGGATTCTACATACGATTTATAGGCTTATAGATAAAGTTTGCTATGCTAAACGGTTCTGTGAACATTTCAAAACTTGATTGTGCACGACGCTCTAATTTCTATCAGATACGTACAGATATATAAACAAATATTTGATTATTAGGTATTTTAAATATTAGTGGTGATTTAGGTATTCAACACTGTTATTAGACAATCACATGACAAACATAAACATTGGCATACTTATTTTATTTAGCTATTCAATTTCCGTTAAACATATAAGTTTATTTTCAGGCTAGTTGTAGTAGGTAAATTTAAATTTATCCTTAAAGCAATAATAAAAACAGATATTTTAAACTACAAAAATGTCATTTTATGAACTGAAATCAATTTTGTGTTGCGTCCATTTGTTGTGTTTTTGGCTTACTTAATCTTAATCTTGTGTAGTTTCAACTTAAAGCCGAGCACCTCGCTCAGCACACCCGACAGGGCCGATAGGATGACCACCTTGATGGTTGTGAACAGATATGGATTGGCACTGAGACCAGAGATCTTGAATGGCGTTTCGAGCTCCTTCAGCAGATCGGCAGCCAACTTTAGTACGCTATTTGAGACCATTAGTTCCTCCTTCTTTTTAGGTTTTTGTTCAATTTGCAAATACAAATTGATTTGCTCGGTAATCAGTACCGAGACACTGCGATATTTATGCTGGATCTTCTGGCCCAGCGTCATGAAGCGCAGCAAATAGATGCCAATCGTAATTGACCAGATGAGCGCCTCCAGCGTTAGATGTGTGTGCAGATTAACCGAATCCTTGAGCCACTCAACGCTGAGAAAGGCCAGCAGCAGCAAGGTGACTATAAATGCCGCAGACACAATTATATCCACCGATCGCTGCGGGCCCCGTTTCTAAAAAGAATTAAAAACCCATATTAAATTAAAAATTATAGTTAATACAAATAATAAATAATTACCTTCAAATAGGAGCGCACACTCAGCCAGGTTTTGATGTTGCGCACCTTGTTGAGCCGGAAATGGGGCAGATTAGATTTGCGTGCTCGGCGCGATGAAGTCAGATGTGAAAACAGTTTGGCATACAGAAAACTAAAACGAGATAATTAATTGAACATTAATTCAAATATCAAAAATATTACTCCAATCTTAGTAACTAAACGAAATTATCAGCTTATGTATGCAACTCTTTTTAAAAATATATCTTTGTGAATATAATTTTATAATACTTCCAATGAGCATAAGCAAAAACATTAGTTATCTAATATATAATTGGTTGATTCACTTGAATCATCAATCGATGGCATCGATGGTAAGAATTACGCAAGAGGCAAAGTTAAGTTTACCGTTGCTTGAATGTGCGCTCCGCCACAGCAAATATAATGAAGAGGATGAGCGTCAGGCAAAGACGTTGAGCAAACCCCAAAGCCAGCACGGTGCGTTCCCACTGCGAATTGCCGAAGGCGAAGCCGAGGAGTGTGAAGAGCGAGGACGACGACTTCTCCCACAGGAGTTGGGGCATATACAAATAGCTGATCTCGCTAGCCTTGTCCGCATCAATGGTGATCTGTAAACAAGTTTTAAATTTAATTGCTAATTAATGCATTCCAAAAATGCTTACCTCGCACAGCCGACAGAAGGTTGGTATCATCGTCAACAGAAAGGAGAAGAAGACGCCTATGTAAATGTAATCGTTGGTGACACCCAGCGAATCCACACGCTCAATAATGCACGAGGCGATCTCCAGCACAGACATCTGCGCCTTTTTCGCATCGCGCTGATCCCAAATGGTGCAGCTTACTAAAGGTGAAATAGTTTAATCTATTATTGAAAGTTCCCATTCCTTGTGGTTTTCACTTACTGCGATCCAGGCTACTGTGCGGATTGAGTATGGTTGTGGGTGTGATGTCCAGCTCTGGCATCTCCTCGTCGCTGCATGCCTTATGCTTGTACCCGTCATCGGACTGATCCAGTTCAGAGGTGTAGCTGCAATCGTCACTGTTGGTGGTGACCCCCAGCCAATCGGTGGCAGATGTGTTGCACTCCTGGGTGCCAGCCGAGGCTGGACTTGATATCACGTCCGCATCGTCGCATTCGTCGGACTCGGCACAGCTGCTGGTAGATTCTCTGGCCAGTTTATCTGGGCTGGTGGTTGGCACATTGCCGCCGCCGCCACTGTTGGTATTGGTGGTGCTGTTGGTTATAGTGGTGGTGCTGGGGCTGGTGGTGCAGCAGCTGCTGCTGTTCGCATTGAGACGCAAACGTAGGTGACTGGCCTGTGTGACAATGTTGGGTGTGTTGTTATTGCTGCTGCTGGCATTGGCATTGCTATTGACAATGGCAATGGCAGCATTGTTCGGCGAGTGATTGTTATCCTCGCCGCTGGAGCTCTTGTTGTTCAGACTCTCGAAGCCATCGTCATCGCCAATGCAGCGACGCGTTCGATAATTAGCCTCCAAATTGCCGGCCACATTGCTCAGCTCAACGCTGGACGAGGGCAGCTCATTCTCCTCAAAAATGGCATAGAACTGGATGGGTGTGTGCCAATTGACATTGCGCTTCTTATGTGGACTATCCTGAGGCTTGAGATCGTACAGCGGTTCAGTTAGCACCGTCGTCGTGCTATCCGCCGCTGCTGCTTGATGCTGATGATGATGATGATTATTTACTATGGCTATGGCAGTTGTGCTGGGGCCGCCTTCCTCGCTGGCAATTGGGACACAATTGCATTGGTTTAGCTCGGCGCCAGCTGCTGTTGCTTCAGCGACAAGAGGCGTCAATTTGGCACGCCGCGTACTTAATGAGTGATTGCTACTGGGCTGTGAAATGTCCGCATCAGATTGACGCAAGCTACGAATAGAAATAGAATAGTTAGAATAGTTAGCTATATAAATTAAGCTGATAAAAAAACTTGCCGCACAAGCTTCTTGCGACGCCGCAAACGCTGTTCCCTTGGCGCGTTGCTCTTCTCGCCAAATGTGGACATGGAAATGCGACGCAATTTGTTTTTATTGCTGGCACCCGAACCAGCCGTATTCGTTGCAACAATTTGCGAGTGTATTAAACTTATCAGTAAACTAAGCGCAAATGGTATTAGCAGAGCACTAAGCATATCAGCAGTCTCCGTCTCCTCTGTAGAATGCTGCTGCGGATGTTGCGACTCCTGCTGCTTGTTGTCAGCAACAGATGCAGAAACAACATCGAGAATTGTTGCATTCGCTGCCCGCTCGTAGACGAGAGGCGCAATGCGATTGCTGTGTAGGATGTATATGGCCCAGTTGATCAGTTGCGTGACATATAGGCACAGTATAAAGCCGAAGGCATTCGGCGTCGTCTGCTTGACCCACCATTGTGTGTAAAGTGGCAGCAGCAGGTAACGCAAGATCGCCAAACGGATGACAGTCAGAAGGGTTTGTTTCGGTTTCGCTTTGGGAAATGTGGAACCTGTATAAAGAAATATTATTAAAAGAGATTTTAATCTTGCTTTTATTGTGGTTAACGCACCTCGCACTAGATCCACATCGATAAGCTCCGTTTTTAGTTTGGTGTTCTTCAGATTGACGCTATTGAAGCCATCTAAAATGCGCTGCTCGACGGTTTTCTCCCATTCTTGTTTATCATAGGTGCCGATGCGTTTCTGGTACCTATTCCAAAATTAAGCAAGTTAAATGTATTATTTGCTTAATCAAATAACAATGTCCTGCAATTGCTTACCATGCGACAATTTCATCCAATTTCATAGTAATAATGACATAAAATCCGCTATATTATCACGCGCCCTGCTGGAGAAGCAATGAAAGCAAATTTTATTTTATTTAACTCTTAATCAAAGTAGAAACAAATTACAGAAAAGCTGTTACGATTTAAACGAATCCAACATGAGCAATGCCCACTGATATCGTGCACTTTTCACTTAAAAAAAACATATTTTTTCAATTGAAACCGAACGGTTTGTTTAAATGAAACCGGTTTCTGGCTAAAGAAGCCGGGTTAAGACTTAGACTTTAATTACCAAGAAGTAAATAATATTGCGGAAGCATTAGAATACTTGATAAGTGGTTTTAATGACACGTAATACACCAACAAACAAAAAAAATCAATTTGGGAAACCCATTCAAGTTCTATGCGGAAAACCCGAACGAAATTTAAAAAATTACAAAAAATAAACAAGATATACAAAAATTTAAAATTTCCACTAATGTTCTGAGAGATGTCCAACGAAAGAAACTATTGGATAAGTCTATGAGAATAAGTTTAAACAAAGTTTGCCATAGTAACGCTCCTTAATATGTGAATCATTAACAAAAGATTCAGTGGCAAATGTAATAATATATATAAATAATAATAGAAAGAAAACCACAACAAAGGAGGAATTGCAAATCAGCTGATAACTTTCACCTTCACATTGAAACGCGATAAAAAGCTTTCTGTTGCTGAAGAGCTACGATTGTCAATGTAAACTTTGCAATGTGTTTATGTTTTTCTTTTTTTGTTTGTGCGTGTTTTTTTTTAAATATAAAACTGCAAGAAAAACACAAATTATGTTTTTGGTATTTAGGGCTGTAGGTCTGTCTGTCGTTGAGGCGCTTTTGCAATGCTGTTGAGTTCAAGGTGAGCCATTCCTGCCTACAACGTACATTGTAGCACTATTAAATTTAATATACATTATATTTGGCGCAGAATTAATGCACTTTACATTCATCGATTTGCACTTTACCTGTAAATTATACAAATGCTAATCTATTTTTATACACCTCCAAATGGGCGCGCGTTATCTTAGGCACTGTTGACAACACTTGCTGTGTGTGTGTGTGTTTAAACTGAGAATTAAGCATGCACTACGCATACCAACATTGGTTGTATTTGCTGGTCTTGTTGCACTTGCATTTATGGCCGAAATCAAATCAATTCGATTGGAATACAGCACGCAACGACAACTTCTTCCACCTACGAAACTTGGATATATGAATGCAGTGCGACCAAACATTGGAAGCCACAAAATATATCACAGAAAACTACGATGAGTAAGCGGGCACACTTGAAAACTATCGACTGTTACTTCCCATTCGAATATATCGATATTAATATCGTTACGATAGTATCAATACTCTCTATTTCAAATTAGATTTACTTATACTTCTTGATCAGAAATGCAACTACTTCTTAATAACAAACTGTTAAAGGAATGCATGTATAATTGCATGTGCATATTACTATTGCTATTTCTTCGTTTTTTCATTTCGCCCATCTAAGCCATTATGGCTGTATTAATTAAATGAAAATAAATTAATGAATTCATTATTGCTTTGATGTGCATTGCTTTCGCATCTTTTTTATATTTTGTATATGGTGGTGAATAACTAGATATCGTAGTGTGTATATATTAATCACACATGTTTTGGTTTTGTTTTGCTTCAATGCCGCAATGTGCTCGCAGCTGTTGTGTCTTGGAAACACTTACGCATTTTACAAATCCTCCTTACACTTTCTTCATCGCTGTATATACCAACTGCGGTACATTCATTCACACATAAATACGTATGTTCATCGCGTAGTTTGCGCGTTTTGTTTTTACAGGAAGTTTCGTAAGACCACCGAGCGTCTCTCTATATATATATATACAAATATATGCGTGCATGTTTATATGTACGTAGGTGTGAAGATGCATAAACAAAGAATTGCATCGCAAAGTATACAATGCAAAAGTCTCTCGCTAGTTGCCCAAGAAATTTCACCATACGCTTTGTACAATTTTGCAGCGGCTCGTTTCTCGCTCTATTGCTCATTCAGAAAGCTAATGCCAAAAAGCTAAAATGCCCGAAATATAAGATCCCTAAAGCTCGCGTCTGGGTCTCTTCAATGGCACAGAATGTTCACCAAAAGACTTTCAGTTGCGAGCGGACCTCTGCACGGAGTGGAACAAAATTAATAAACTAAAAGAGTACAGTCCGCGGAAAACATTCAATTAATAGAAATATATATATACATATATATAAATATATTTATATATATATATATATATATATATATAATCTAATTTTCTCATATATACCCTAAATATATTTTTGCCTGTATATACAATATGCGCACAAAGAATATGTATTAGTGTACGCCAAAGAAATAAAATTTTCAACTAAAAATAGTGCCATAATTTAAAAAATATATATTTTTTAATAACGACAACGCAACTAAACGACGAATTTTCAACTAACTAAATAATTAAATAGATAAATCCACACACACACGCACGCATGTTGGGGTTCAGAGTTTAAAAAAAAGGAAAATAAAAAAATCGCAACGGCTAAGTCAAAAATTTGAATTGAATAGAACGTATTGAAGGAAATCGAAAGATGACATTCACGCGACTAAAAACTCTGACATTGCTCGTGTGTACGTTACTGGCACTGAGTTTTCCCGGATATGTGAATTGCGCTAACAAGAAAGGATCACAGCCAGCAGTTGCAGCGCCGCCGCCGCCACCACTTGAGCCGGAGGCCGTCATCGAGGAGGTCAATGCCAAGCAGTTAGAGAAGCTATTGGCCGACAAGGATTATGTTGCCGTTTTCTGGTGTAAGTACACACACACATATATATATATACAGATATATATATATATTATATATATATATATATATATATATATATATATTTATATATTGTGTGTCTAGTAATGGGCGCGATATGCGAGATCCGGGCACAGCGATAACAATTCGATTTAATCTGCTTCACAACGCACGATGGCCGCGCGACTCGAAATAGTAACAGAAGCCATATTATATAAATTTTCTCTAGTGAAAATTCTAAAAATTCGCATACAAGTGAAAATATGTGAAAAATTTCGTTGTACGAAATATCTCGAGATTTTCATTCGGTTTGGTTTTTTCCGTTTTTTTTTTTTGTTTTTTGTTGGTAGTAGTCTCTGTTCGTTTTTTTTTCGCTGTTTGTTTCTATTTTCCCCCTTTTTGTCTCTTTGCGTTTCTGTTTATGAGCAGCAATCGCTTTGGCTGTGAGAAATTGCCGTGGTTTTTGTTCTTCTTATTTTAGTACTATCTGCAATATGTATCTATCTCTGATGTGTGTCGTCAGAGTAGCTTTTGTGGCTTTGGATTCTGAAAAAAAAAGATTGAAAAATTGGCCAGTAAATAGGCGCCCGCTTTAATTATTGTAATTAGCTATCTAAAATTAGGGTTAAATTTTCCTCAAGAAAAAGATATTTTCAAATTTACTCTCCTTATGTACAAAAGTATTTATTTCTTTATGAGCTGCCATTCAAAATGTTAAATAAATAAATAAGTATATAAAATATAGAAAATGTACGAAAAACTCGCATAAACAAAGCACTGTGTGATAATAATTTATCTGATTAAAAATAGCTATGTTAATCACCTTCGGATCTTGTATATGGTTACTTTTCAAGGAAAAATAGAAATATTACTTCAATGCCGTAAATGAATTAAAAATCTACTTGAAACGATTCCAAGTTTATTAAATCTATTTGTTAATGCATGAAAATAATAAAATTCGCTATAGCATTGACATTTCACAATTTTCCAAAATCTATTCTTGTTGACACTGAACTTATTTATGCACACGAAAATCTGAAAAGAAATTAAAAATACTATAAATGAGCGGGAGAAAAGTCTACGCAAATGGTTGCTAATTGAATTTTGCGTGTAATTTACCAGAACAAACGTTTGTTTATTAATTCAAGTAAATTGATGTTATTGCAGTATATTGCCAGCGGAAAACATACATATCTGTATACTGGAGGCAAATACAATTGAAATCAATTCAAACAAAATCACATAATGCGTATACGTAATATGAATGCAACATCTGTTCCTTTTTAATTTGATGCCCATAAGAAACTATAAAATCAAATCCAAATACTTGTTTGCACTATACAATCGCAGTTCAACAAGTTAGAATGCTAATGTCGAGTAAGCTCGACCAGCAGATAACCAAAACTGAAGATATTCAAACTAGCAAGTGGAATATAAATAGAGAAAATGCTTTTGTGTAATTTATAAAAATGTAATATAAAAATTCCTTTCTTGCTGCCTAATCGATCTTAAATCATTTCAGTTGCTCAATGTTATTTTAGAGTATGTTTTTATTATCTAGCTGTACTTAAATTGTTGCTAGCGATAATGGATACTAATCGATATTGGCTCAATTCTATATACGGTGATTAAAATCAATCGACCTACAATTTTTACAGTTGATTAAAAGGTTTAGACTGCAAAACTATTTCTTGAATTGGATTTTATTGCTATCGGTAAACAATGGTTATTGATATTGGAAGAACTTATGTCGAAATTGGCAAAATACCGATAAAAACAATCTAATATATTTACAGTTCATCAAATGTTAAGGAATATTCTTTTTGGGTAGAAATGCTGTATTTTAAAAATTATGCCCTTATGTAATCGGTAATTCATATTCGCGCATATCAAAAGTATTGAATATAAAAAGTATAATAAACTTAAACATTTAGCTCTGATAGGGCAATAACCATATATATATGTAGGAATATATAACTTATAGGCTCGGAGATGTATTCTTCTGCCCGCTTTTCACTTTTGCATAACATATTTAAACCGTTGTTAAACTTTTTCAATGGACTCTGGGTATAACTATATATACACTCGAAATATATATTTATAAATATATTTATATACAACTAATGAAACAAGTGCAAACCTATTTTAACTGGCGCAAATCGGTGCCAAATTAAACCCGCACAAATTTACTTTTGTATAGATGCAATTGTATAATATAGGGGCATGCAACCACCCAAAACCGACGCCGCCAACACATTGGCCACGGCTCTTTGTGGTACAATTCATTTCCCTAATAGTGGCCGCATCAATTTTATGAATTAATTTACAAAAGTGCTGTTGGCAGTTGTGCACACATTAATAGTTGACCATATACACACATATATACCATATATACACCTCTTATGTATATATACCCTTTTAACCATTTACAATAATAATGAAAGCAATGCAAATTTCTGTTGCTGCTGTCATTTCATTCACTAGCCTGGGCTCTGGGCCCCAGAATGCCATCAGCGGTTCTTGCTCTTTAGTGTGTATTGTGAGGTGATAAAGAGGGTGGGAGGGGGGTAGTGTGGTGCGGGTATAATGGGGATGAGGGGCAAGTCTGCGTTACCGATGAGCCATCCTGTATCGCTATGAATAATCGCCGCGGCATTTGGCGTCATACGCGACAGTTGCTAGCCGTCAATTTATGTTAGTATCTCTATGCACTTTTCCGAAAATCTCAATCGCTGACAAAAAAAAAAAAAATGAAAAACAAAAATATATTTTTATAACGTGACCAATTGTTGAATTGCTTACAGATGCGCGTAGCTGTGTAACCTGTGATAAGGTTTTAGCGGAACTCGAAAAAATCGACGATGACACCGATTCATTTGGTGTGGATTTTGTTAAAATTAACGATAAACGACTGGCCAAACAATATGGCATCAAGAACTTCCCAGCGCTCACTTACTTCAGGTAATACATAAAAAGATTAATGAAGTGGAAGTTTGAAAGTGGCATTCACAAATACCGATCCTTAGGGAAAAGGAGCCCATCATCTATGATGGTGATCTTATGGATGAGGAGGGCGTGCTCGATTTTCTAACCTCGCTCGAGGCCATGGATCTGCCCGATCGCATCGAGGAGGTCAACGCAAAGATATTGCTCAAGATTATCGAGGATACCGATTTTGTTGCCGTCTTATTCTGTGAGTACAAAACATTCCTTAATGCAAACATATTTCTCTCTCTTTCTATCTTTATCTTTACCTATGATTATTATTTATACCTATCGGTGGAATATTTTGAAAAAAATATACTCCAAAGCAGTTGCAGTTTTTAGCGTTCAAATAAAAAAAATATATATAATTAAAGCAAAAACTAAACCAAAAAAAGTTAAGCTCTCTTGTGACTAAAATTCATACAACTTAGGTGCAATCGATAAATACAATTTTACCTAGTTATGTATTTAGATGTAGATATTAACTTTATTATCTTGTAACTTGTAACTAACATAAGCAAAACTACGGCGGCATCTTAACTAAGTATATTTATATACTATAATTATCTATGTACTTATATATACCGATACATACATAACGGCGGGCGGTAATTGTTGCCCCATTCTAAGCATATTTACATAAGCCAATATATATGTATGCGTTGTATCTATTCAAACGATAACAGGTCCTGATCATGAAACAT